>LGAG01000311.1:194380-208230 GCA_001278395.1 Lerema accius | reverse complement strand
TTATAGTATAGACAACTTTACTTTATTAATTTAATGAAATTATACTGGTCCTTTATCACATTATATCTGAGCTCTATCCCTTTCTTATCTCATTTCCTCTGGGCTCGGATCCTCTTTTAAAATGTGTAAGGCAAAGACGACTGCACACGCGAATGAGACAGTAAAATTGCATGTTTTTCAAAGTTCAGTTTTACCAAAGTAAGAAAACTAATAAGTTTTTTTATTACATTAAGTATTTCAATATTTAAACTCGAATGTTCGTTTAAGGTCCTATGGTCTTCAAATCTCGCTCCCAATTATACCCTTATTGAGCCAAAAGGAGGGTCCTTTTTTCAAGCTTGTATAGGCATAATGAAGTATAAAAAAATAAGACAGTTAGTAAAAACACTTTATTGAGTTTAATAATCTTTAATTTGCTGTAAATAGAGGTTGTAAATAATTCTTTCTGCGATACTCAGTACAGGTAAATATCATATCATTCGTTTATTTTACAATTGTGATTTGTAGCAATTTGCTTTGCAGACGACCGCGTGGAGGCTTGATAGACGATCAGGCGTTCTGAAATATAAGCTTATGTTATATATATAATATATAATTGTGAACGAATTTTATTGTAGTTATTAATCAATTAATTATTAAAAAAATACTTATGGGTTCTATACGTTTTTTTAATATTATTGAAATGATGTACTGTTAGCTATTAGTGTTACTGAAAGCAGTCAGGTAATCTTAAGATTTAGACTTTAGCAAATATTATATGTATTCAAAAAGTAGTGATTTAAATGTAGGTAGAAAAAAATGTTATAGTAATTTAAAATTTTAGTCTAAAATCCTGAAAACTAATTTCTGAAGTGAGTTTCTATAGACTCTAGAGAGTTATGTAAGCAAATTTTTTGTTATATTTCATAACATAGTGTCAGAATTTATGAGTGAATTTAAATTAAGTCTAATCTTATTGTAAGTATTGTACATACTTTTTGGTATCTGTATTGTTAGTGTGGGAATTCAATTTAAAGCTCGAACAAATAGTTGGCAAAATAAAAATCACAGGTAACTTAAAATAAAACCTTTATTTATAAAATTATAATATGTCTACTGATACAGTATAATAATATTAACATATAAAATTTGTATAATATTCACATTTTAAGGCATCGTCATGGATAAACATTTAATTTCAAAACATTCATAAAATTTTGAAATACATATATGAAATAAATTCACCTTTATTTGTAGCAAAAATGTCAAGCCTCAGCCATAAAGAGCTTGAGATTTTTACATTGGTCCGCAAAAAATATCTCATTCTTTAATAATTCATAAAATAACATTTGTACTAAAATCAATAACGGCTGACCTCGGAAACTATAAGTAGAATTTAATTATTGATTAAATATTATATTATTAAATCAATTATTAAATTTTATTTGTCTTGAAGTACGGCAGTCTATAAAAATTTGGAAAACACGATAATTTGGGCAATAGTATTATCGAGGTTTCCAAACAATTGAAAATATTAAATTTAAATTTTCGCATTAATGTCAAAAATAGAAAAATAATCTAAATATAATAATAAAATAAGCAGAATAATGACAACAGTGAATCGCTAAAGCTGCCAATCTAAAAACAATTAAAATTGAACTAAATAAAACTATATTAAGGCAGTTTTAAAAACTTATTGAATAATAAGTGTATAGTATTTTCGTTTGTATATAATTTATGAAAAATAGTATCTTATAGAATTTGGCAATTATTGATTCGATATTTTTTATAGTTGTAATAATTGCTTTTTTAAACAATATAAATTATAAAATCTGTATTTTTTGTGCGAACAAGACAAGTGTTTTATTTATATTGTATGTGGATAAGAATCAAAAGTTAAAACAACATTAATAATACAAACTATA
Organism: Lerema accius; assembly: GCA_001278395.1. Lineage (NCBI taxonomy): Eukaryota > Metazoa > Arthropoda > Insecta > Lepidoptera > Hesperiidae > Lerema > Lerema accius. The sequence continues at coordinate 206,326 of LGAG01000311.1, read as the reverse complement.
AATGAGTACAATATGTGCATCTTAGTTTAAAAAATAAACCGTCAACTTTAAAAAGGTATTGTGTATAATAAAACAAACAACTGTCTAAAATGCATAACAAAATCTTAATGATATTGAAATTGGATCAAATAAAAAAAAATTCGTCATTGTATCATCTAAAATGAAAAAAGATAATTTAAAAGGATCAGGAACCTTAAAAAGAATTATATCTAAATTATCGTAATAACCAAGAAAATTACAAAATAATCAAATTGGTAGGTAACTAGGAACGTCTAAAATAAGAGTTGTAAAGAAGAAAGAAAATACTTAGGCAATAGAAAAATAAAATGGTAGAAATGACAGTGAGATTCTGTAGGAAGTAGTTTAGAGTTCAATAAAAGAAAAAACGAACTAAAGTAAAATTGGAATTCAGAGAAATGAAATCCAATATACAGTGTTAGGGAGGGTAAGGCATAACGGTAAAAGTTCGAGGGAGGTAACGTGGGGTCCTCACTTGGAGTGTACGAGGTTGAGGAACTCCTCCCTCGTCTTAGGGTCATCACGGAAGACTCCCAACATAGTTGACGTCACCGTCTTGCTGTTAATCTTCTGGACACCTCGCATTACCATACACATGTGCCTGTAAAGATATTTTATATGTATTAACAATTTAGAATTTGATAGCCCAGCAGTTTTAACGTATGCCTAATTATGATATACTAGTTTTCCGCTCGCGGCTTTGCCCACATGGAATTCGGTTATATCGCGTGATTTTTTCGCGATAAAAAGTACCCTATGTCCTTTCCCAAGTTGAGTTCTATCTTCATACCAAATTTCATCAAAATCGGTTCAGTGGTTTAGGCGTAAAAGCGTAACAGACAGACAGACAGACAGACAGACAGAGTTACTTTCGCATTTATTATATTAGTATTGATTGGATTTAAGTCCAATAATCTCTTTTTATCCTCTTTTTGTCATCTAATCTTTTTTTATTCTAAAACTGACTAACTAATAACTACTATACTTACACTCCTTCAATGACGACAGCAACACCAGCAGGTCGCACTGCTTGAGTAACAGCTATAGCTATTTGCTTTGTAAGCCGTTCTTGGACTTGGAGACGACGCGAATAAATCTCCACGATTCTGGAAATGATACCGTTGATTGAGAAACCACGAGAGGAAACCAAATGGGAGTAAAAGAGAGAAATGAGAGAGAGAAATGAATATGAAGATATACTTATAAATAGTTATTTAAATGAGAATGATTTGGGTGATGTAAGAGCTGTATATAAAAGGCCATATCTTAGAATTTTTAGGATTAAAGATTTAGGTGCAACGGAATATTTCCTTACCTGGCCAGCTTACTGAGTCCGAGAATTTTTCCTTGTGGCAAATACCCGATGGAAACTTTGCCGTAAAATGGTACAAGATGGTGTTCGCACATGGAAAACATTTCTATGTCTTTTACCACCACCATTTCATCTGTGTCCTCGTCGAATATAGCATTGTTTAGGACCTCTGGAATACAAACGAAAATTGGTTAGGAGACAAAAATAATTGATTTTTTTTTTGAGTTTTTCACCGCTCCTTAGTTTGATTTTGATTATTTGAATTGATTGATTAATTTTGTACGATAAATAATTACGTAAAAAATACAATGAAATTTTGGATGGTAATATTTACAAAATATTTTAAAATTGCAAATTATCATGAAATTATGATTTTTTTTATCAACATTCCCTAAAGTAGTATTTTAAAGGATATTCAATAAATTTTTAGATTTTCGTCTATTTCGTTATTTCAAATTGTGAGTCGCATGGATGTAAAGGAAAATGAAGTACCTTCTAAGCTTTGGTCATAACCCTTGGTGAAGAACAGCATTGCTTTAGCTGCACGTTCTGGGGTCTTCAGAAGTCCTTGTCGCTCCGGATCCTCTCCTAAACCTGGAATTAGATTAATAATGATCTTATTACCAATGTCTTCATTTTGGTCTTCGTATATTGTTTCGTTAGTTCGTCTTATGGGTAAATTTGGTTTAAAAACTATGAAAACGTAATGAATGAACGACAGTCTTTAATTTATTAGTGTAGTTAGGTTTAGCTAATGTTTAAAGTTCAAAGGATTTCGTATTTACAAGTACTTGAATCTTCTAAGTAGGTGCGTGTTACTCAATGACCTCGACGTTCACAAGCTGATCAGCTTTGTTACTTGAGTAATATTTTAAATTGATTTTGATGAAGATTAACATTATTAAAGTTGGTTTCTACAATAAATTCTCCAATCCAATGATAATTGCACTATTGTACCTTTAATATTATAGCATTAAAACAAAGAGGGATTAAGGTGTATGTACAGTTTTGAGAAACAGCGATATAAATGACGCAGAGAGATATAGCAATCACGGTAAATCGACTCATAGGGGTTCTACTTATAGTTTTATCTATTTATCGTTTTGTATTAGTTTCTTTAGGTATCACCTTCAAGATAGAGAACCGTTTTGAAACGGTATTAAAAGCAAAAAAATATATCAATTTAATATTACTAAAATAATCTTGATCTTGAATTTAACCTATTAAGACAAGTTACTAGGTAATATAGGTGTTTTTTACGTTCTAATTTATAAGTACTTGCATTTAAATGTTATGGACGTTAAGTTAATTAAAACAGGATAATAATTAGTTAAAAAACTTTTATCAAACCGGGATTTTGTTATATTATCGCAAATTTTTATTTATGAATACGTATTAGGTACTAAGAAGACAAATTAAGGTTATTTCACATACCTGTAAGCAGCAGTCTGTATGAATTAGCCATATCTGGAAGAAGAGCTTCCCTGGTGGGTGGTCTGTGGTCTAACTCCAGGTCGTGATGGAAAGTGCAGTTTTCATGACCTGGGAACAAAAAAAAAACAAATAGTTTCCATCTATAAACTGACGTAAACGACGAATACGCTGGTATTACCACCGAAGTAGTCCTATAAGATTCACCGGCTGAGTATGTCCTATTAGATACGCCGTCCGATCCAGTCCTATTTGGTATACCATCAGAGGGAGTCCTATTAGATACACCGAGGATATCCTATAAGGTATACCAACTGTGGAAGTCCTACTTTGCAGTAAATTGTCCCATTAAAGAAATAATGTCAACATAACTCAACTCATTTTTTTATCACACATTTATCACAGTGTCTTGTACAGAACTAACAATGTAAAAATCTTGTATTATCCGTCTGTTTCTTTATTTATAGTAGGCGTTTTATAGTAATATAGACCGAATGTTACATCATCTAGGCATGCAAACGTCTAATACGTTATGAACTTGAGTATATTTTTTACGAAAGCAACAGCCTTTACATAGCCATTACTATAATGTTATATTTGTGGTACCATTCCATTATTACGTACATATTGATAAAACGAAAAAAACTGTCAAAACTTTAATCGTACTACCAAAGTTTTCTATGTCAGCAATTTAGTATACATTATGATTATGATGATTATTAGATTAGGCGCACACTAGGCAGCCAGAAAAACATTATGACGTTGTATGGGAGTCTACGCACTTAGCACGATTTCCTCAAACATTTTGGCTGCCGTAACCTGGCTTCCTAGTGTGCGTCTAGCCTTAGGGCGCAATGGTAACCATACTAGCTACTATCAGTCAGTAAAACGAATTATCATATTATAAGTGACAGATTAGGTACATGTTTTAAGGGCACATTGCTTATATTTTAATTCGAAGTTGACATCTTTTAAGATAAAGGCGTAGTAAACACCAATATCGAAGGGTATTGTCCCTTGATGTGATTATATAATTACGATCGAGGCTGGGAGGTCAGTGTAAAAATTTCCATTGGCTATAATTAGATAATTAACTACGCAAATTTGCATGTTATTGAGTGATGTTTTATTGTTAAACATTTCAATTAAACATACCTCTATTTACGTTCGCTTTAGAATCTGTAAAGGTACCTAATAATTGTTATTATGGGAGCGACCTATTTCTATTACGGCTTCCCCAATTCCCTCAAATTTGTTTAGCAGTGGCTTGTTTGTTTTCCTATTACATATTTCTTGTTTTTTTGAGGTTATCACGCACATACAGATAGAATAAACATTATAATGACTGCGTTTGATAATACAACAATGTAGACGAATAACTTTTCTATGATTGACGTTTGAGAACAGTTCGATACTAATAGATAGTGTTATTTAGGCCTTGTCTATTAAAACTTAAGACTTCCGACATTCGTGTTGGAATGTTGTTTTTTAGGAAGTCCATTTAAAAGCTCTAAAGACCCCATGATATTCTGAAATCGATGCATCTGATGGTAGGACAAAGGTACATATTTTTTACAAATATATGTATAACCTTATGTTATCATTACAATAAAAAATGTTGTTTAACATTTATTAACGCTGATAATGTTAAATAACTCAATGAGATGACGTTCGAGATTTCAACGTAGGTATAATAGTTGATTTGTTATAGAGAAATAAACAAAATCAAAATCTAATGATTTGTAACTAAAGTGCAACAGTGTATCAAAATATACACTAGTCTACATTGTAAACATAAATATTATGTATTTATTGTTAGATAGTATACCTCATTAAGGGTAATTATTACCAATCGACGATTACTGCAATTATAGGTTATCAGTGAACAAGATTAATCGCATACACGTGGTTTTGCTTTTTATTATTTATAAACTTTCTTTTACAAATGGCCAGCGATAGTTCAGTAGTTCGATTAATTATGTATCTTAAGGTGGAGTTACGTTAAGCGCAACACCCCTTTATTCTGTTGGAGTTTTCAAGAACTAACAACTGCGTTAGTAAAGAAAAATTTGGTTTGGCTGTGTTATACGTACCTACTCAAGAGCTAACTTATGTAATTTAAAAAAAAACGGACAAGGCTGTGTGTTGTACATGAATAAGTTTATATTATAAGTATTACATTTTTTATAAAATATATTTATACAATTACGCCGTAAAATAACCTCAAAATAACGGCGCCGTGCGCGATTTTTCATTGTTCTTGCAATTTTTTAATCCTTGAGATATCAACTGGTAAATTTAATTTTTGATATAGACGATAGATTTAAAACTACTTACGCTAAGACGTATTTACGTCAAAACCTCGAAATATGGATGACATGTGTAATTAAGTACAATTATAATAAAAGAATATACGTCAGATAAAAGTGCCAATGGTTATCATTTTCTAAACAAAACTGGCAGTAAAGTTCCTTAATTTAAATTAGCTTATTTAAAAATAATTGTTCTAATAACTACCAAGTTTTTTTCGGAATCTTACGTACGTAGAATGTTATTATTAAACAAGCAGACACTTAATTATATGTATAGATGACGTATTTTTACCCCTCTGCGTAAGGAGAATTAAATTACGTTTTTCCTTGATATGGCCTCACCAGTTCCTTGAATCACGGACTCTCAAGTTTTCAACGACGATCGCAAACGTTCCAAATATAAAATTAGCTTTTTAAAATTGTTTCGCTACACAGGATTAGTTACTAATACATATTGTTAATGAAATATAAACAAACCAGGTGTTGTGGATGTCCTCGGCGTCATAGGAGTTCCCGGTACTTCTAATTCACTTTCCGCATCGTTCAGTTGAAAGTTTTTAAGCGCTTCAGGCGTTTTCTTGTACTTGCTAACGAAAGAACCCTTAACAGGCACGTTGTCGACGCCATTTTCTTTGTCTTCCGAAATCGAATTTCGAATCGAGCGGGAACTGACGCGACGAATCAACGAAGATGGCGGCACCGCGGGCTGTTCATTTGAATCCTTTCCGTTTACAGCGGCCATCTTGCCCATAAATTCTAGAAGGTTGTCGTTAATTTAAATTTAAATTATTTATTTAATAAATAATATTTTACTCGTATTAAACGTTCGTGGCGTGCGGATAGTTGCGTGAGACTGAAGTGAGTGATTATTATAGACGCTGTTTGATCCCCAGTTATCTTTCTACTTTGTTTCTCATGCATGTTCAAGATAACCCCCTGATGAGGTTAATTCCGGACTCAAAAGGCTTATAAATGTATTGTGTAATTATGTAATTTAACTACATAATACTGCACGTGTTTAAACAATGAATGTAAACTGCGGAAAATGATTTAGTTTTAGATACTTTATCTTTTTAATTAATGGTCGAGTAGGTACTAAATGTTTTAAAAACAAAATAACGTTATAAACACTAATAGGTAATAAAGTGATCTTATTTTATTTATTATGTCACTATTTGAGAAGTAAATATCTAAACTAATGCTTTTAAGGTGTTTTCTATCATAAGAAAAGTAGAAAAAATTAAATTACGTTGTGAGCACAAATATAAAGTTATTGTAAGTCAGTAAGTAGTTCATTTCAGAAGTAAATTGTTGCGGTTTACTTTAAAACCTCACAAAGCGTGCTGTAACGGAAATCCGTTACTGACGCGTGGCCTTTGCGGATTATTCTAGCTATAACGTGGTCAATTTCAAATTACTTTACAAATGAAAGATTATACACATCGAATATAAATCACATAAACCAGTGATCTAGTTATCCTTAATAAAGGCCGTAAGAAGCACGATTGACTAGATCAAGGCGATGTTAGGACATATCGTGATTAATATCCATATTAGTTTCATATAGATATAAGTAACAGTCAATGGTTACAGAGGTCACAAGACTCGAAGTACAGGTACATGACCTTTGATAGGCTTCGTTTGTTTATAGGTGATATACGAGTAAAACTTCCTTATCTATAGAAACAATTTGAAAGCTTAAGAGTACCTACATTACACGCTCAGTACAAATTGGGGGTGTTAAGTACGCATTTGTATACGTAGGTATTTTTTTTGGTGATGCGTTACGTAAGAGGAGGAGTAATTGAATAACGCGTTACGTAACAATTTTTTTTATTAGAAAAGTAGAGAATGTAATTCTTCTAAGTCGACAAAATGGCAACCCTTTTAGGTAAAAATGGTAATTTGAATGTTACGTAACGTTTAGTGAGAGGGATAGGGTGGTACAGAAAAACGTTACGGAGCGTTATATGGGGGGAAGCGGATGCGTTACTTAACTTAAACGCTACCCTACCTTTGCATTAAATCCTTAAATTTTTTTTTATATCCTAGTACAAAATCACCTTAGTATCCACCTAAAGTTACCGTTATGTTAGAATTAACACTTAACTTTAAAACTAAATGGTAATTATTACTTAATGTGAAAAAGATTATGGAAATTATTATACATCTGAGTGGAAATAAAAACCAGTATGGGAAAATTACGAGTACTAATTGAATATTAATGGATTCTTCCTTTAGCAGTGACAATTAACGCAGTTAGAAACAAAAAAATTGCTTTATGAATTGTATAATGTCTACAATAAAGTACTAAGTATAACTAAAATTACTAATACTCAGTAGACAGTAAATAATTAGAATAATTTATGTAGGTACAACAAAATCGAACACATTGTTTTTTTTTTCTAAATTCTCTGTTTATGTGTTTTATTCAATTATATAATTACTTATTAATTGGAAGTTATTTCATACGTGTTACTGTACTCAAATTATTATTAATTAAGTTGGTTTAAGTTACTAAAAATTAACAATATGTAGTAAACAATAATAATAACAAATAACAATCGAATTGGTTTTACTAATTGTTGGTGTAATAAATTTAAAAAAATCATAGATAATAAAAAAACCATTAATGCTATAAAATATCTTATCATTAATGAGTCTAATTTACCCCACACGTAGAGGTACCGATATCACTGGCAGTCAATTAGTAGTATTATTAACTACACTGGATTTGACCTATTAATGCCTTTTAGTATTTTTTTAAGCGTTGTATAATGTTACGTAACTTTAGCAAATTACTTTTTTTGATAAAAAAAATTGTTGACCAGAGATCAACGCTCAAATGGAATAAGTTTAAAAAAGTATAGGTAATTATTTTAATATCAAAATAAAATTAACTAATGTGCATCTGATCCCATTATAGTTTTATCGTTAGTAATTCCCGTTATTAATCCAATACAGTTCGTGTTTCATAGATCATTTTATTTAACCTGTTATTTCCTTACATCGAAATTACATATTTAGACGCGATTGAGTAGCGATTCACGTCACTGACGGGTTAATATTATGAAATGATTTCGTGGCACAAAATTAGTTGGTACGTTCTTTTTTTTAAATTGTTTAAAAAAAAATTATATCAGAAGCAAAGGCAAATTTTTTATGCGGTTTTAACTTCATTATATCATTTTTGCAGTTTTTTTATTTATCCCTAATTTAAAATAATTTTAAATGTTTCAACAAACAATATTTATTTATAAAATAGAAAGTGAAGGAAAGTAGACCTTACTTTTACGACTGGCGAGAAATAAAAAGTCCGAATTAGAATTAATTTTAAATTCCAAACAAATTCCATTAGATTACGACACGATGGCGATCGGTTAGTTACTTTAGAATATTAATTTAACTTTACATAACTTATAAGTTATTTTTTACCGATATTAGTTATTTGCTCAATTAGTCATGGGTATTTGCTAAAAGTAAATATAATTTTGATGCTTAATTTTTTAGATTCCATAATTTTTAGTATCGGTTAATTATAGTCAATTTGATTTTCTGATTGCTTTTAAAATGGTGTGCAATTAAATACTATTAAAAAGTCGTTAAAATAATATATTTAAATAAACGTAGAGTTATAAACAAACAGGTTCGTTTTTAACATAGGAAAAATTTTACTCCGTTCTAAATTTAAATGTACCTAAAAAGAAACCTTCATTCATTGTTTTTGAATTATCGTATTTTTTTCCGAATTGTATGATTGTTATCATAAACGTAGTGTAATCATGTTTACTCCACCATTTAATAGAGTAGTCAGATAAGCAAAAATGATTTGATTGTTCTCCTCTAATTGCCACTAACAACTTTTTGTTACCTGTTTGTTAATGCACATTACCTTAGGTTACTTCAATTACCTACTTATGATGTACGCGAGTATGTTTTTTGGCATTTACATTGCAAATTATCCAAAAACCCTGACCTTAATCAACCATGATAAACACATTTTTATATTTACTACAATTATGTTTCTAACTTCTAAACAGGTATTCATATTAGTTTTATCTCCGGTAAGGACTTAAACAATAGGTAGGTAGGTACTATTGTTTCCAAAAGACAATAACTACATTATTAGTACAATTAATATAAATAAATTATGTTCTACAATTTCGCCCATGTCCTTGTTTGAACTGGGCATTCACTTGTCCTTTACCAGTTGCAACTTGGCCCGATATTGTAAATTTGATCATATCACTCCTGGCATAAACATTATTTCAAGCCAGTTGTGATTGCCTCTAAAATCTACATTATCTGTATTGTTATAAAATAGATCATATTAAGAAAAATATGTAAAAACAAATGACTTACGATTGCCTTGAATATTGTAGAGGAAAGGATGAAACAAAACTAGTTGCCTAGCAACTGTCAGAAGGTGCAATATTATGATAAGTTGTTTAAAAACAATGTTTTCATCAAACATACAGCTTAAACGTTCAAACAAAACCGTCAAACATGCTTGAGAAACAAGGTGTTAATCAGAATAACGATCAAACTCGTAGTTTGTTTGTCAAAGGGACATAGCTCTACAACAAATACGTAAAGTTTGACAATCTTGAGCTGCATTTCTTGTCATATCTTTACAGACTAATTTATCCCGAGAAGGTGTATAGAGATGGATTATTGAAAAAGGTAATACGTTTTTAAGGTACATTGGTATATTTATTTTATTGTTTTTAAGTTTTAGATATTAAACAAAAAGAAATAGATAGGTAGATATGTATGGTACTAAGCGCTCTGGGCGCGAAGACCCGGAAACCACCCAATTAGGTTGTTTTTCTTTATATTCGAGTCGGAAATTAAGTATGGTAAAGACAATATTTTAATATAAATGAAACGGAATAATGTTTAAAGAATGACCAAAAATTACTAAGGAGATGAGATTCTATTCGACCAAATTGTAAGTTTTAACTGAAAAGGATATAAGAAATCTTAATTATGACCATAACTGTCGAAAATTTAATACTGAGATAACTGGACTTAGGTCTGCTTTTGACCTTATTAACCCAAAAAGGCGCGAAGATTAAAAATTTTTGGTAATTTTTGTGATTATACCGTTATTTCCTTTATTGAACAAGAATGAAAGGCTTAAGTTTTTTATGTAATTAACTCGAACGAGGTCAACATGAAATTCACATGTTAAAGGATGAAAAACAAACTCGCAGATGCGTTTGTTATTATTTACGATATGTGGCGCAATCGGAGATAGAGTATCAACAAAATTGCGTTTCTTATCAATCAAAGGTCAGTTAAAATAACCTTGGCAATGTACCTCGCAGTACTACTTACACTTTCGTTTTGAATTTGGAATTAATAAAACTTTTAATGTCCTGTGGGGGTCAAACAGAGATTAAACAAACACTTCCGTAATCAATATAGATTAATTCACGCAAACGTGGTGACTTAAAAAAAAAAACAAAACACTAAAAAAATTTTGGCGCGCACAATCCGCATGTCACAGATGATTATAAACTTACGCGAAATTAAAATGTTGTTTGTAATTTAAAAAGCTAAAAAATAAATATGATGTAAGACGCGTGCACGCCTTCGTCTTATATGGCTGACTGAATACTGAACCGCGCAACAGATGATATTTGTAGTAAACCGCCACTGCGCATGTGTAGAAACGGGAATCGATATTACGTCACAAACGTCATCGACGTTTATCCAGCTTCGCGGGTTTTTTGACAATTTGTCTTAATTCATTTGGTTCGTTGAATCGACCTACTTGTTTTTATAAGTTATATGTAAATACGTTTTTTTACGCTGATTTCCGGAAGCGCTATGTCAGATTGCGACCTTCTGTGATTACAGATATTTATTGATTTAAGTATTTCAATACAAACAACATTGTTGTGAAAGACATTTTTTACCCCCTCCTCAGTGGGAATCAATACCTGTATTCGAGTATGTATAAAATTTTGATTTTCAAGAAAACTTAAATAATTGGTCGTGACATGTTATTCCTAATACAGATACGAGGTACTTTTGCATTGGAGTCTGGAGTTTATTTCTCACAAATTATCCATTTTGTCATAAATTTTATCTTATAGTTACCTAATTTTTTTTCTTCATGCTTTTTTCGTTAAATAAATATTTTAATTTAATTCCTTATTTTACATAAAATAACATTTTATACATTATAGCTGAAAATCTATAAATTAGAGAAAATCAAAATAAAATTTTTATCTCATGAGACACGTTTATTCCTACTCGCATTCACCCTATATCAAATTGGGTTTCGTTGTGTAAGAACCACTTTAACAATGACTTTCAGTAAAACAAGAAAAATCTGTTCTTAGTTTTTTACATACATAATAAGATGTAGTAGGTATAATAAAACTTGAAGCATGTTTACAACTCTATGGTGTAATGGTTACCAACCTAGACCTCTGAATAATAGGATCTGGGTTCAATATAGTGCAAGGTGATAATTTAAGTAACTATTAACTATCAAATTAATAATAATATAATAAACAGTACGTGAGCCCTACCACGCGTGGTTTTAACCCAGGGTTTAATTTAAACCAGAGTTCAATTCCCTAAGGAAGTCTAAATCCCTTATCTGTAGGAAAAACCACGTCTTGTATTACGTTATTTATTATTCACGCTACTATTGGCTTACGTAACTTCAAATAACTTATTTAATGGCTATTTTAGTTTAATAGTATTACGTGTAAAACAGTAACCAACGTATGAGGAAATAGTGTCACATGTCTAATTCCACCAATCTTATTTTATTTTCCTATAGGATAATATCAAAATATAGAGCAAAAAACTAAGGTCCGTCAATACTTCCGTTAAACTATTAGATTTGAATTA
>LGAG01000311.1:182141-194156 GCA_001278395.1 Lerema accius | reverse complement strand
ATAAGAATGAATTAAATATTGAAAATAAATTATTATTTACTACATCATGAAAATTTATGACTTTTAGCCGAATTGAAAAAAAGAAAAGAATGAATACGTAGATTTTTTTTTACAAAATAGTTTGAAATAAACCATCAAATCAGCTTGCGTTCATTGTCAGCGCTCGGTCTATATTGACAATAGGATTTGTCACCGCTATCAAATAAGTAATGCGGGGTTTACACTGACTCATTTTATAAATTATTCCACTACGTATGTAAAGCCCCTTATTTTTACGAGAATTTGTTTCCATTAAGAATAAAAAATTATACCTATTTGGTGCAAAAGGCATTAAGAGGATTTTTTTTATAGATTTTTATAATTTAATATTTAATTAACTCTCAAATGTAACTAACTACTCGTAACTTAACATAGCGTTGTGTCTATTTTTGATAAAAATGTTATATAGTTTCTAGTTCATTTGGTACTCTATTACAAGGCATTGAAGATGATTATTTCATGAACAATTATAAAATATTACGAAGTTCTATTTTCGTGTATCAGGACGTCTGAATTCCGCGACACAAACTAAAATAAAAAAGAGAGTACACATAAAAACTTAGTTTAAGGTTCATTCACTCTCGATTTTATATAATTTATCTAAATGTCATGATTTCATTGTGGTAGCCAAAACGTGCTAAAATCCGCATAAAAGGAAGACATAAATTAAGATTAAAATTTCCTTAACTGGGGATTTACTGAAACCGGTATAGTGTGAAATGCATGCGATAGTTGTCATATTCAAGCACATATTAGACGGGTCGTCTGGGGTTTTACAAAGGTGAAAAATTTTCCTTGACTTCTTCACGAGATGCCCTTTTAGAAACATTTGTGTTTAAGAGGATAAACGGTTTAGAAATTATGTGGTTTTTCAGCGCTTCAATTATGGTGCAGAAGGGGATTTTAGTGTGTCATTATCACTGCATTATGTAAATGGATGATTAAGAAACTGCGTCACAAATGATGCCGGCGTTGTTTATTGAAAAAATATCATTACAAATTATTACATTGGCTTGATTGTTATACCAAACTTTAAAATATTAAGTAATTTTCTTAAGTTGAATTGTAGTGTAATTCATGTTATTAACTACTTATAATTATAATGTTCGTATATGTATGTCATAAAATATACATATTTATAGCCTAATGACGCCCACAACTTACAACTGGACAGACATACATACATACATACCTACAGAACACTTATTAAATTCAACAAACACAATGGAGGGCCATTTGACGCACTCGAGTGTCAGATGTTATAATACCTACTTTTACTTGTATGTTTAGATTCTCATTCTTGAAATAAAAGAAAGCTGTAAAGTAGAATCTAAAAGATTCTATATACCGTACACTTAGAACAGCTTAACGTGACTAAAGGGAAGATTCCTAGAAATAGTTCTCTCCTCTGAAGAAAGGCTTTCAGTATAATATTACTTCCCAAGTGCTCTTAGCTAGAAGAATAAAGTTACGCTCAAGATAAGAAGAAATGTTTCATTATTCAGTATAGTTGGATCCGGTGGAGCTGATGTCGAGATACCTTAAGGGACCAGTCAAACTAAAGTTGTACTAAACGTCGTTATAGTAAAAGTTGTGCAATATGATGAGCATTTATTAATGATACATGGCAATTGAATTGGGAGTACCTATTGTGGGAAACTATGGGATTAACCAAAGTATGCCTAAGGGAAAAAATATAGTAGAATTACGTCTGCTAGGTCTTCTAGTTTTGATATAATTTTTCAGGGTGACAAAGATGAAATATCAAACCTACCGCACGAGTATCACGTTTAACAGTGACACTATTAGGTACTAAGGACACGCGAATTATTTATCCGTGTAGACCTAGAACTAGTAATCTAAAAATATCAGATAACAACCGCAATGAAAAGATTTCAATGTTAATGATCGTATATACGTGTTTATATGTATATGTAACCGATTGTCTGAGAACAGCGCCGCCAATGGCAGAAAATTGTGTTAAATTCGGTGTATTTTGGGTCAAACAATCAATTTCATAGGGTTGAATTTGCAGAAAAATGCATTTTTACGTAGATACATTTTATGTAATCAATAACAAGACTTGTTATCGGAAAAGGGGTTTTAAAAATGTATTGGATTCATCCCTAGGAAATCTAAGTATTTCTAGGATAATATATGACTTGGCAAACGCTCTGTCTGTGTGCTATCTTAAATGCATATCTGTAGGACTGTTGATGATTTAGTCAAAAATATATTAACCTTTACATCACCACAGGGGAACGTACAATTGGGATAAAATCTATCCTATGTTCTGATCATAGACATCATTTTATTCAATGAGAGTACCTAACGAGTAGGCAGTGCCACCACCATCCCATGGCGCCTATAGACATAGCAACAAACCTTGAGTTGGACTATAGCTTTGGTGCTATAAGGAATGTTTATGTTAAGTGGAGTAGGTCTAATATGATATAACACATTTTATTCTGCCTGTACTTTCTTACTTTAAACTAAGAATTTAGGAAAGGTGGTTAATGTTCTTTTATATTGTTATTTTTATTTAGTAAACTTAATAATAATATTGATAATATAAATCTTAAGCGAAGACTAAACGAACAAAGAGAGTGACTATGTTTTGAGCATTTCATTTGTCTTACAAACTTTGGAACACTGCATGGTGTATATAAATGATTGTATCTATAATTTGTTAATAGTCTGTGGAATAACGACGACTTGGAAGGGCGGTGCCTATAAATAGACGTCCGTTGGAAAACCACGCATTCCATCTCGGTCACTCGAGGTTCGCGGATATCTCCGTACGTCTGTGTTAGTCCTCTCATTACTAGGGTCTTTTCGAGTCGGTGGACACCACTAAGCCAACTAGCGCGGATCCAGTGCGCTTGCCCATCCTCCGGGACTGAAAGGAACCGCTTGAACCAATCCCATTGCAATTGGTGCCTCCCATTGGTGACGATTGGAGGAATATCCATCTAAAAACCTTGCGCGTATCTTCTTTTTAGCTCGTTGTGATGGACCTATCCTTCAAGATAATCCGCACTTATCTCCGTTCAGTCTTCGTTGAAGTTTTACCTTGTACACCTACCGTGTCCACTTTTCACAAAACTTTTGCCAATTGGGAAGATTACAGGAAATCACTCATCGGTGAGTTTGATGCTTCTCATTCACCGTACGCTGTCTTCTTCGATAGCAAGGATAAGATAGATATACGATAAACATTCTCACTTCTATACAGTCTGTTCTCCATGATAAGGAGTGGATACTTTATGTTCTTTACCGAAATCTCCTGCTCGATGTCAGTTTGATCAGTAGGTAATAAAAATACAGTATTATTAGGGCTAGAAAATTTCCCACTTCTGAATCCAAAAAGAAGCTAACGCACTCCGAAAGTTCGAGTGCCTTTTCGAAGAGACGAATTCCAAATAGGACTCGCTCAGGAGCGGAATATCGAGTGCAAGGCAGTGGTCCAACTGCTTGGTCCAACTAGTTGGACCATGGGTCTTATATCACCATTACACATGGCATCAACATCTAGCAAGTGGAAACATCCAGGTTAGAAGTAAAAAGAAAAGTTTATTTCAAAACGCTACTGCGCGAGTTAGCTGACACAAAATGTAGATGTCTGTACAGTCGATAATGTATTATCTATAATTTTATACTAATAATATAAAAGCTGAAGAAATCATCTGTAGGAACGCGCTAATCTCACGAATCTCAGGACCGATTTGAAAAATTATTTTAGTGTAAGATAGTCCATTTATTGAGGAAGGCTATAATAACATCACGCTACGATGAATAGGAAAGGAGCAGCAATAAAAAATATTGCGAAAATGGCAAAATAACGGCGATTGCTAGTCGAATATAATAGTAGTTGAACACAAAAAACAACTAATTCTACCGTCGACTTCAAACATGAACAATACCTATTAAGAATTACTTAATTACTCTGAGTCATCTATGTCGCCTATTACATAAAAACCTATGCAACTACAACATTCATATAATTTTATTATTATGACAACAATTACACGTTAATTACATTATAATTCGCTACCGAGATATTCCAGTCTTTACCTTCATAAAATAAATACTTATATTAAGTTCTAAAACTGCATTATTCGAATGTGAACCTTGTGTTGACCTTACAGTTACATAATTTTTTGTTTGAACTTGAAGCATGCCTCGAAGGTTTAAAATTAAAGGAGTTATTCAACTTTGATATTTTATATTTGCAATACCTTTTTGTTATGATACATTCGTTTATTCTAACTATACAACGTAATCCTATTACATAAAAGACCTAGGTACTAACTAATGGACCCCTAAAGTACGATTCATAGTCTACCATGAAGTCCACGCGCCGAATCGGGATGATACAGCAAGATCGTTTAATTATATAAAAAGAAAAAACCGAACTGGGTAAAATAGGGGGGGCGGGGATTCATAATGGAAATAATTATGTCAGTCCCACATCCCACAATTGAGACAAATCCTATGAAACCTCACTCATTGAAATCAGACAATCCGTTGTGGTTGTAGAACCAAAGAATGGACAAACGCTCAAAAAACATTGCTCTCCCTGCAGTCGGGTAAAAAGCATTCTGAAATAACTAGGTCCTTCATTACATCCGTAAAACAGCTAATTTATTTCTCCGGGGGTAATTTACCCACAGGTTAGGAACCCAGGATCTAGAGGGTATCATGTTTTTAGTTTAGGACCAGTCCAAAATTCCCCACGATTGTGGCCACGATGCTAAGTGACTAAGCCGCAAGCTAACCTTGCATGTACGACGAAGCGAATCCGATGCGGCCTGTTAAGCGATACAGAACAAAGACCTTTTATTTTGTGTCAGGGCTAAGGACTATTCACACGTGTGAATGCAATGCGACAGTTTGTCGCAGATCTATGTGTGCACGCGACTTTTATTTATACGTTTATGCTGGCCAGAAACGTCGTTCTGATCTGAGTTCCTGATAGGTAGGTAGATAGGTAGGGGAAATCGGGGTTGAAAGAGCAAAATATTCTCGAAATATTCGCGTCAGCACGACTTACCCCCGTCCTGACGACCCCGTAGCCTAGTTGGTAGTGGCCCTGCCTGCAAAGCGAGGGGGCCCGGGTTCGATTCCCGGCCGGGGCAGATATTTATGTCACAGATAGATGTTTGTTCTCGAGTCATGGATGTTAGTGATGTGTTATTTGTGTTGTCCATGCCACCCGCGACACAGGGAAACCTACTGCGGGGATATGAGTGAGTGTGTCCTTTTAGCTCTGCTCTTCCCTACTGTTATAAATTCTGGACGGTATCATTTCAGACGTCTGCGCTACGCTCATGGAATTCAGATTCTGAATTCCGAATCAGGATTCATGGTTCGATGCTAAAATCGCATGCGGTCGCTTATACCTAATAAATATTAAAAACGGAGAGTAAAAAAATTATGCAATTATGTAATTAAAAAAACTAAAAACGCTCATAACTCAAAGACACCATAATTAAAGAGGAGTAAGTAACTTATCGTATTATTATCATACAATACATATACACACTAACTTCCGCCCGCCCTTAAAATTAAATCAACGAATGTGGCGAGAACGGAAGCGCTATTTAACCACAAGCGATCATCTATCCAATTACCGACCGCGGTTAGTCAGTCAGTCATACACACCGCGTGCGATTACCGCAGATCTATTACATTACTTTCAAACGAAAAAAATCCGAATTTTTTTCAAAAATTGCGCATAAATCGGTAATTCATTATGATGTAGGTACTAGAAGACCGGGCAGACTTCGTTCTGCGGCAATGGGTTTAGTTTAATTCGTTCAATAATTTACAACATCGATAGTTCAATAGTCTATCCAGTATTACTAGGTTGCTTTTTATAAGGTTTTAGTTTTGAAAAATAATATGCACATTCCGATTAACTGGTTTTGAATTTAGATTGGTGACAAGTAATTACAAACAAGACGTCTTATGATATAATATCAAAATAACGTAAACCACATTAGTCATATACAGTAAATTTTTTTAACTTGTCCTAATTATTACACACTTTTACGTAAACCTTGTAAAGAAAATCACACATTTCATGTTATTCACATTTTACCAGTAATGTTTAAGTGATTTCATCGCCAACATTATGCTTAATATTCACAAAAACTGTTTTGAAATTTAGTGTTTTTGTTTTAAAAATAAGACAAGTCAAAAAACGGACTTATAGGTGTAGTAGATTCATTTATACCTAGATTGCTCAACCCGGATAAATCTGTCGTAGCCCATAGAATTTAGCTTTTTTCTGGACATTACTAAAAACTTGTTCAATAAATATTTTTTATATTTCTCAGACCAAAATCAGTCTCCTCTAAGGCTTGTATTAGTTTAATGCCCTTTCTGATTGCAAAGGAATGTTAAGCTCAGATTTCCAATTTCACGGTATTCCCCGGACGTTGGAAGTGGCTGTGTTTTCCCCAGACACCCCTTAAGCTAGTTCTAATCTGGGAAAATCCGGACGAATGGTAAAACTAGCCATAACTAACGGGATAAAATGAAAGCGCAGTGATTGCAGGTTGAAGCTGCTAGAAAGACAGATAGACAGATACCTACAATACACTACAGTATACTACACTACAATATACTACAGTACACTACACTACAATACACTACAGTATACTACACTACAATATAATACAATATACTGGTATTATGAAATAAACAAAGATTTGAACGAACTAGTAATCATTAAAAAAAATTAAACTGACTGGAAAAAAATGGGAGGATATTTAAATAAAAGTCACGTTGACAATGGAGACAAATCCAATAACAATTGAAACTCCGTTGAAATCTGTAAAGCTGTTAAAGTTCTAAAGAGTGCCAAAGAAATGGATGTACGTACATACATACATCGTTCGAAAAACATTACCCACCTACCAGTCGGGTAAAAACTTTAAATGAAAATCACATATTTTACGTGACGGATATATATGCTTCGATTAATCGATAAGTGGTTATATCACTTTATTAATTTATTTATTATGAACTGCTGTGTGGTTTATTACACTTGAAATTCATTAAAAACTTAACAGTAATTATAAAAAAAAAAGTAATTCAACTCGTTTTGCACAAATTAAATTATGGCTATCAAGGGTTTGACATCTGGATGACCTTGAATCTGAAGACAAAGCGATTATTTATATTGGATTAAATGATTTCTTGAATGACTGTTATCGAATTTTAGTTGATGCTTTTTTTATAAAGATAGTGCTCAGAGGACTAAGAATAAATTATAAGATTATTGAGGATCAGCATTGGATTATTGTAATTTTTTTTTAATACCTAATCTTAAACGTTCAGTGAAGGAGTTACATTTTTGATAATTTATTTATTTATTTACCTGTGTGATAAGTAATTAAGGTCATCTGGCTAATGCTTATAGATGTCCTATAATTTATCTTATTTCAAGGCACTTTCAAACATGATTATTTTGCAAATCAGCAATAAGAATCTCTCTTTGTAATTACGAGTAAAAAGGCCAAGTACGATATTATACGTCATTGGCAAATTAAGTACCTAATTACATGTGCTAGTACCATTTGGCAAATTTAAAACATAATATAAATATTAAGATCACATTCGCAATAGCAACACAAAACTTAAAACTAGTCATCATAAATAAAAAAATAATAAAAAAGAAACTGAAAAATATGGGGCGAGTAAAAAAAAAACGCAAGGTCAGTTTCACATCGAGACGAATCTAATGACAACTCATACTGTCCATTCTTTAAGCCGTTAGAACTGTAGAGCGTGCCAAAGAATTTGCCATACGTTCGATAAACTTTACTCTCCTTCTAGCGCAGACGGGTAATTCGATATGTACTTAATATCTCTGGGTAGTAAAATACGTATTTTTTATCGCATATTAAAAATAAGTAAATAGAGTGCTAATTTTTTTGTTTTTATTCATCGTTTTGTAGATCTATCGAATGTCGCTTCATTAAAACTATAATTTTACTGACATCCTGGATTCCAAAATATGCCAGAGATAGAAAAATAATGGAAGTCAAAATTTATAATAAATTAGGGTGCCATGATTCTGGCGTTCGGGAAAATATTTGAATTTAAATATCTTTCGGTGTAACTAAAAACATTCACTCACCATTCTTTCCGTTCTTAGCAACAACTCCATTCTTCTCCACAGCGGAAACAGCAACTGCGAGCTCCTTCATTCTTCTTCGTCAATCCCGAACGATAGCCTGATCCAGAACGCGGGAATCCGACAACTACAGTTTCGCGGGCTTTGAAACGTCACTTTGACAGCCAACAATTATATGGAATGGCAATGGCTCTAATTATTGGAGCGGGAACAGGTTTTTGCGTTTAAGTTACGGCCAAGGCAATCGCGATTCGTAGAAAAAAACTGAATTACATTTAGGTGTATGTTATTATTGATACACAGTGCAGTATATATAGGAAATGAAAAAAAGGAGACCACGTAACGTCTCAGACACGGTCGGAATCCAACTGGTTGACTTGTAGGTATTGTTTCGTATATTTATACGATACAATACAACGTCAAATTTTTAACTCCGTGGAAATATTGTGTAATTTTGCTATTATTACAGTTTAAATTAAAATTACATTAGTTTTTAATAAAACTATCAAGTAAGGGTTAATGTTACTGTAATTGCATAATATTGTACAATTAAGGTTTATCATCATGTATATTTATCATTATTTTAAGAATAGGAAATCAGTGGCAAATTTGGATTTTTTCGCATGGGAACACCTTAATTTTTTTTTTACTCATTCATCATTATAAGTTTATTAGTTACAGTTACAGATTAGATAATTACAAACCGATTAAGATATCTATACCTGTAATTGCATAATATTGTACAATTATGTTTTTATTACAGATCTTATTTGCAGATTATGAAGAATTAAATTTGCTCTTTGCTGGTATATTTGTGTAAAACAAGTATTGAAATAATTTAAGTGAATTGTAAATTTTATAAAACATGCTCTTAATCAAATACTCGTGTACGAGATATCATGTACGCAAAAAAATATCATTTTTCTGTATTATTTTTATCTATCAGGTTTTATTTTCTGATGGATAGCTCCTGTTGGCCTTATTGGCCTACACAGCTTCACGTAGAAATATTTTTTAAGGTTCATAAACGCAAAATATACCTAAATAAATAAAATAAAAGTTCGTGCACCCGCAATTACAAGTAAACATGGCAATTACAGTGTTGACGTTATTACAATTAAATATTACACATTTCATTACAGCCACACATACGAAAGGGTATTTTTTTCATATATTTTTCTATGTTAATAGAAAACTTAAAAAACTCGACTATTACTTTTTTTTGTGCTTGAGTTAACCTATTTAAAAAAATATGTAGGTAGCCTATGTCACTTGACTATCCTTTTGGGCTATGGAGAATGCAAAGAAAAACATACACTGATCTAATCGAAGTCTGAAGGATAGCCTGATGATTGTTTTATGATGATGTAACTAATGTTTTAATAAGGAAGATATTAGTGGGAGCACTTTGCAGGTAATTATTAGCAAATGTATTTATAACAACCTTGTATCAGGAAGGAAGATTTAAGTTAGTTAGTTAATAAGTAACTTAACAATTCATTTATTAGGCTTGTTATCTTGTTTCGCGGTCAATTGAGTTGAACTAATCTTATCAATTTATATTACATAATCATGTGTAGTGTAAGGTCAGAATTGGAGGGGGGAGGGGTTCTGTGTTGTTAACTTTAGTATTTAGTGATAAAATTAATCGTATTAAAACATGGCATTGTTATTTGAAGAAAATCTACGACAGCGCCATTTGCCATATTTACTGTTAATTTTTTTATAAAAATCTGTAAAAAATATTTACGAGGAGTTTATTGAGGCATAAACTAAATACAAATAATTAGCCATGGACCTTTTACAGTAAGATACTAAGTATTTATTTATAATACGTCCCCTAGAAATTATAAATATAGACCTTATCACTTATCAGTTATCACTAAGGTATATAACGGTTTAGTAGTAGTTGACCTTTGCAAGAACTAGACGAAGGAATGCGCACTTTTTACTATCGTTACTAAACTTTATATAAATAAAATATAAATATAGACAAAAAAGTGTAACCGGTAAGTTGACAATTTTTTAGGACATGTATCTAATTAATGTACATGCTTCCGGCACAGAACTTGTGGATATTTATATGAATAATTGTAAAAAAAACAAGAAAAAAAGATATTCGAAAAAACTGTCATCAAATTGCCACGTGTAGTACCTATATAATTTGATCTACGAGTATGTCGTTGAGATTCTCTGCTGATGTTGATATTAAAATCTGTCAAACTACATAAGTTATCCGCAAATAAAATCAAACTTTCACGACAAACGTACAACAATCAAAAATATTCGAAATTGCTCTACCGAAGTTGTTTGACAATCTTGAAAAGTTGGGCTTAAAGTTTTTATTTTTCCGTTTGCAGTGATTTCCCTGTGTATTTATTAAATTTCTTTAATAAATAAATATACTAAAGATTTCATTTTAATGCCCGTCCTGGATTCAAACCCGGATCTCCGGTCTGGGCTGCAGGCTTCAAACTTTTATCGAGATTTATGAATGAACTGACAGTACGCGATTATTGAACCCGGTAACGGAGCACAAAAAACAAAGAATTGTCTTTTAAAAATAAGGGTGAGCGCAAACGTTCGGAATTCGCAACAATCGGATTCTGAACTCTATGAGCCTGGCGCAGACGTTCGGAATTTCTCAGATTCTGAATTTACCCTGACAGTAGGGGGAGCGGGGTAGAAAGACACAGGGGTAAGATGGCGAAGCAATTATTTCTATAGATAATAAACACTAACACACTCATACCCCCGCGGTAGGATTCCCTGTGTCGCGGGTGCCATGGACAACACAAATAACACATCACTAACACCCATGACCCGAGAACAAACATTTATCTGTCACATAAATACCTGCCCCGGCCAGGAATCGAACCCGGGACCCCTCGCTTCGCAGGCAGGGTCACCAACTAGGTTACGGGGTCGTCATAGTAGAAAAAGATTTGCCCGTGTCTTTGTCAACCCCGCTCTCCCAACTGCTAATAAATCTGAAAAATTCCGGACGTTTGCGCCCGTCCTAACCTTATTCGTAATTTTATAAGAAAATTTGAGTAAAATTTAGGTACCTAATTTATAGTGTCTTTCTCATTGCTTTTTGCTACATTTTCTACGAGTATCATTTGCTACATTTTCTACTCGTCAGCAGGTAAGTAGGTACCGACTGGTATGTTTTTCGAGCACATGTATGGAATGTTCATTTCCTTGGCGAATTCTACAGCTCAAACGGCTTTACAGATTTCAACATGTGAGGTATCATTGTGAAAGTCACATAGGCACTATACGCGCTCTCAGTGTCCAAAAAAATCTTTTTGCACTTTGATTTTTTTTTTATTAATTTTATTATTTGTTGTTCTAACATCATTGACAAAAATGATCTTAATGGTTCAAATGTTATCTCTAGTACCTCCGTAGTTTTATCTAATTAGTTACTAATGCTTGAGTGAATATAAAAATATTTATGTTTAAAACGGTATTACGAAAGTTTTTTAATTATGTCGCAATTTCAATTTTAAGAGAGGAAAAATCCACTTAAGTTTATATACTACATGATTACAAGTAAAATCCGTGGATTTGAGATTAGCTGTGTTGAACATATAGTAAATTTAAAAACAAGAACTCAATCATTAATTTTTTTTATTATCCTAATACGTAATTAATCATTAATTAGGGTGTGTTGGGGTAAGAGCGGAAGGAATTTGGGTCAATTGAAAAGGTGTTCTAAAAACTTAATTTTCTCGACATCCTCTGAATAAAAATCATTGAAATGTGGCGCAAGCTGTTATTTATAAAACATAGATTAGCTTGAAATTTCGTTTGTTGATATAAAC
>LGAG01000311.1:170132-181787 GCA_001278395.1 Lerema accius | reverse complement strand
ATAATTATTGGTCCAGCTGCATAGGCATGAAAATTATTTCATAATATTATAACTTACTACCTACGTGATAAAAATTACCTAATTACGAGTACATCTAATTCGCCAATCGAAGCCACGAGAAGTAAGACCCATTTTACTGATTCGATTTTCAAAAGTAACATGAAATTAAGTTTCTTTTTTTTTTTAAAAAACAAGCTTTTATTACTTGTTAATAAAAAAAGAACTAAAAAGTTAAAAAGTGCAAAATTTGAATTCCCTACTGTTAACCGTTGAGGAGTTCAATCGTCTGGAGCCAATCCTGATAGCAGTATCACATCATGCTTAATAAAAACATGCATTGTCATCAGGACTGGACCAGTGTGTAAAATTTTAGCTCAATCGGACACCGGGAAGTGAGTGAAATTGTGCTTGCAAGATTTAATTACAAACACCGGGACAGGTGAAACTAAATAAAAGCTTGTAAAAAAGAAAATAAATCTACCAGCCAGCCACCAAAACATCAGTTGCTAAGTATTCGATACAAACTTTCCACGATAAATTATCATACTGGTTTTTCGTAAATATTACAAATCATTATGAAATACGGAATATTATCGCCTTGAATTGAACTCACGTGCATTATCGGTATTCTAAGTATTATGTCAGTGAGATCGCGTGTCAAATTTGGACGTATTTCAGTTGACCTGCGATATAAAGTGACCTCGTATTTGTTGATAGAGTTTCTTCCTAGTTTACATAACATACTTTAGATACTAACGGGAAGCGCAGCCCTTCGGGAGCTTGCGATGTTTTTAAATTGTTCATATCGTAAAGGTAAACGTAAATATTTATGTATATAAAAGACAGTTTCTACTTTCTATCCTTTTTACTAATATCCTACTAATCTACTAATTATCCTCTTAATAAAATTATAAATGTGAGTTTGTGAAGATGTTTCGGTTTCCTTTTCGCGCTATCCTTTGAACGGATTTAAAGTTAGAACACAAATAGTCCTCGCATAGTCAAGTAGTCCACATAAATAGTCGATTCGGAGACTATAGTCCGACTATAGTCGGTCGGGCTGTAGTCGGGCTCCGCTGTTCGACCGGGGGATCTTATAGTTTCCTTAGACGAGCTACTTCTAAAAAGGATTTAGAGCAAACTTGTCGTCGATAATCCGATTCATACCATAATGAGGCAGTAAAAAATTACCGACGTAATTTATGTCGCGGCCTTCGTTCTGCAACTATAGGTCAACAGACAGACAGTACAGTATTATATAACCACTGGCCGTGAATTTACAATGAAAAAAAGTGATTGTGGTAGCGAGCTGTAATTAAACGAATATCGGTCAAGACGTTAGATAAATACATTTAAATTTTTAATTGTAATGGCTACTTATTGCATTAAACAGTCTGTGGTTTTGAGTTAGTTCGTAAATATAAGTAGGTCTTTTTATTTTGGTAAATATTTAAACGCTTATTAATAAATACAAATACACATTGACTAACATTAATCGATGTCGTATCTCCAGTTTAATTAAATTGAGTATTAATAAATACAGTCATCATTGAATACATTGTAATCTGATCTATGACTAGAAGATAATTTGCAGATTTTTATTGATAAGACTGACAATACCATCAGTACGATTGAGGTCAGTACATAACTATAGTAAGAACACAGGAACATCCCTTCGAACGACACATAAAGTTTATGGTCACTTTGACAACTAAGTTTGACTTCTGAGTAAAACTTTTTTTTTAAGATGCAGATATATTTTGGATTAATATTGCGAAAAAACTAATTTGGCCTTCATGTCTTGGGAGGAAGGGTCATGCTCTGATTGCAGACTGGAAATAATTCAGATCCGCTGGACTCAGTTATTACTTAATTGGGTGCGTATTAGACCAAGATATAATGATAGGTCTCAAAGCGGCCATTGAGATATTTTTATAAGTATATCCATCGTATTGAAGACGATGTACTAGCTCTTAGTGGTTATCTATAATGCTAACATAGTGTAGGTAAAACAGAATGATGATGATAAAAAACGTAGTAAATAGAGTACAATCATATTCAATGTATATCTGGTAAAATATTCTCGGAATGCCCCCGGTGTGTATAGAGATCCCGGTGATTTCCTGTATGACCTTTAAGTAGATCCAGGAGAAAATCCTGTTGAATTTTGAGCCTTTAATGAAATTTCAGAGAAACAAATGTGTAAACAACAGGAAGAAAACGGATCAAATCAACATGAAGACACTTTCTCAAATCGTAAAAAAGTACAAGGACGAAATATCTGTAGATGCAACAGACAAGGCTCTACTGGCATCTGATAATATCGGACTGTTCATAAAATATAAATTTCCCATTGCCCGTTTGGAGTAAGCTATCATACTTAACATGTTTGTTTATGAATTTAAAAAGATAGGTCTCTAGAAATAGTTGACGAACAGGCAAACTAGTTACGAGATGGTAAATGATCCTTTTTTCTTATTAAAATCATTAACGTTAGCATCAATGGCATATAGAGGAAGGAAGAAAGGGATTTTTTATGGAAATATCAATAGCCGAAAAAGAGAAAATAACCCATTACTCTACATAGCCATAAATAATAGGTAAAGAAAAGTAATTAAATGCACATAATAATGCCGAAGTTGCTATTGTGCTCTTAATATTAATACGATCAAACTATATAATAAACACAATGTTTGTCATATTGCTTGATCGTCTAGGACTAGGCGCTAATTAATATAACGTTTATTGACAAATGCAGGACTTTATCAGAAGAGAAAGAACTCCCTAAGAAAATTTATATAATGGCATCGATTTTACTGTTCTACTGCTGCGTCAATTCTCAATCTGGGAAGGTAGACGCTGATATTTGTGCCCATTTGGACGGTGAGGAACAGGAGATGATACTCAAATTCTGTGAAGTACTCAGCGAATGTGAAGTCACCATCAACAACATTGACAATGCTATAGAAGGTATTTTCAAGTTTAGAATTGATTTTAGCTCTAATGGGGAAAGAACTATCTTTACAGTCGTTTTCTTTTACCAGCAAATTTCCCAATTTTATTTCGTGGTGGAGAGCACTTTATGCCTTCTTAATTGCAAAAAACTTGTACTTTACAAAGAAACAGTAGTACATTGCCAGTTAGTCAGCTAATAGGTCGCACTTAGGAAGAATTCCTTTCCTAGAATCTTTAAGGAAATATGATGAATTAACCTTACAAATAATTTTGCTGTAAAATCATAGCGGAGAGAAGTTCCAAGAAATCATTAATATAAAGGTTTCAACAAATTTCCGAGATTTGCTGCGATAAGTCATTGTGATAATATGATTTTAAAGTACCTATTGAAAATCTATGACACTTTTTCTTCGTTTATAAACACCTTGGTTTAAAAACCTTATTTCTATATTAACTACTACTAGCGTGTATCAAGCATTAAAAATTGACTTTTAATTATTTTCCTTAGAAGTTAGATTATTTAGGAGCTTTGTACATTACATTTACAAAATTCTAACTTGAAAATATTCTTGTAGAATTAAATTTACCAGTGATAAAACCATTTAAAACATTTCCTCATTTCATTCTTTATGTTGCTTAATTTAGATTTCCGGAATAATAATAGGTAATATTATCTTGTTAAATGGCTATTCGTTTATACAATTTACTGAAGAGATTGAGTTCAACTACCTACCGTTGGTGCGGTTACAGAAAGGGTGTTTTTTTAGTATTTATTGCTAGTTAGCTTTTTTGTGTTGTTTTACCAATTTTTTAACATTATAAATGCACATTTATACGTACCAGAGCAATGTTTACTAAAAAAAGAATTATATCCTTATTTCTTGTGTGTTATAACTGAAGGTACTGTTTATTATTATTTTGACTGATATTTGTAACGTCACTAAATTGTAAGACTTGTGAAATGGGACATATGTTACAGAGGCTTGCGAGTTATCGAAAGCTATAAAGAAATTGAAAAAAAGGCGGCGTAAAGTCAAAGAGTCCCCAAGTTGTCCGAAAGGAACTAACGACATGAACTCTAATGATTCAATGAGCTCTAAAAATAATTCCACTGTAATTGAAGACAAAAAGAAAGTTAAGATCCATAAGAAAGTACACCATAATGCAAAGGAATCTCAAGGGAAAAAGTTTCAATCTTCTATAACAGTTCTACCGTCCGTGGTCACTGACACATCGTCTTATTCTAAATCGTCAGTTGAACGTATCTCAGATGCTTCTGACTTTAATAACATCAATCAGAGAAAGAAGCTTGATGAAGAAGATGGAATTGTTAGTTCTAATTCAAAGCACGCGGCTGGTATGCCAGTAGGAATAATGAAATGTGTTCAAGAAGATACGGGTGGTAAGTATAATTGTCTGACTAAACTTTGCTATTATATTTCTTTACAGAGCTAAGATAACTAGGAGTAAATTTTAGCTTTCTGTGTAGCAAGTTCATGAAGTTTGGTAATGATAAATCCGCGTAAAGGGGGACTTCAGGATATCACGAGAACGCATCAGTACCTCCAATGCGTTTTACCCCGTGGGCTTACCCCGCTGCCAGACATAAACTCCAGTCTGATTGAAACGGTGGTCACCGACGCGTTGCTGCCGTCTCCGTGCGGAGACAGCTAGTTAGTACCAACGCCGTCTAATTTTCTGCGCCATCGTTAATGTGTTTATTTCTGCCGTAGGTACTTGCGTTACATTTGTAGGAAGTTTGTATCGAGCTGTAATTTTACAGAGGTACGTTGTCAGCCCTCTTGCGCATGCACGAGATGCAGTGTCACTGGTCCGTGCTGTGGCGACCCTGGCTCCTCGATGGACCAGTGCGAACAAAAACCAAAGAAGCACGTCCGTTTGAAGGAGTTCCAAGATCCACCGCAGAAACGGTTTGTGTGGACATAGATATTGTAGACATTGCAGATATCGTTACAGGTATTGTAGCCATCTTCAAATTTCATCCCTTTCGTCCGAAAAGGAATGGGTTACCAGTTTATGAAAATGTTCATTAGAGTATTATCGTCCAAATATTGGGTTCCTTTGATAACGTCGGGAGTAGAATGGAAGCGCTTTTTTTTTGTCTTTGGTGTGACATGAAACAAGATAAAAGTCACGAAAAAACTGGGAAAATAATTGCAGGTCCGGTTAAAAATCGTGTCTTAATGTCCTTTTCAATAATGTCAAGTGTACGATTGATAAAATTATCAGTGTTACTATGTTTGAAAAAAATGCCCTGTATATGACCTGGAATGAATGCAATTCACTCGAAGTAGGTGGAGGCTGATAGCCGTTAAAATCCGGCTTGGGAGTCCTTACAATATGAAAAATTATATTAAATCAATACCTTAGTAAATGTTTATTCCACAAGAAGTCTGATACTTAGTTGTCGGTATGTGCGAATTCAAACAAAATTTCTTACTTTATATCACCAGACGGACGTATCTAAGCAATTGGAAGTTGTATCTGATGCTCTTCATTGGTATTCTACTGGCAATGTTACTTATAACCACCGTATACATGATCCCGAAAAACTCGGAAACTGAACTCATGTTAAGTAAACGAAGTGCTGAAACCGTGTAAGTTCTTGACATGTATTTTTATTTTGGTAAACTTTTCCCCGCTTGCCTTTAACTGTCAATTTAGAATCTGAATTCCTTATGTGAATTCCGGATGTTGTTAATAACGAAGATTTTATGCTTGCGTTCCCTCGGAGGGCCCACATCTGAAATCGTTGGTTCCGTTTCGATAAAAATTTAGTAGGAGCTTAAAAAAAATTGTAGCCTAAAGTAAAAATTTGTAGGTGTAATACGGCCAACGCTACAACTCGTTAATTGTGGGCCCTGAGACGACCATGGTCACTTATTGGATTTCTGAATCTGGGCTATTTTTATAAATGTTGTGAATGTAGATATTTAGTAGGTACTTTGTACAATTATTATACATTAATATCAGCTCACCTGGTTTTATGCAAGTAAAGTTATTCTAATCGGTTTGTGGGCCCTCCGTTCGCATTTTCTCAAAAATATCTTTGATCCTACAAATTAATTCTTACAAGTTGGAATGTTCGTGTTTGGTTATAATTTTGTACGAGTTCTAATAGTCCCTACGCCACAAGTATCAGCTTTATCACTTGTACTATTAAATAGTAACAGCCATTTGTAATGTGGGCCCTCAGACGAAACGCTTGATATTGATTAATCACGTTTATAAGTATTGTGTGTGATGTATAAGTAAACACAAGGTCATTTAATTTAGTAGCATTTTACTACAAAAAGATAAGCACCAGAAAGTGTTTTAAATATTTCTCTTAATACATCACACACAATACTTATAAACGTGATTAATCAATATGAAGCGTTTCGTCTGAGGGCCCACATTACAAATGGCTGTTACTTTTTAATAGTACAAGTGATAAAGCTGATACTTGTGGCGTAGGGACTATTAGAACTCGTACAAAATTATAACCAAACACGAACATTCCAACTTGTAAGAATTAATTTGTAGGATCAAAGATATTTTTGAGAAAATGCGAACGGAGGGCCCACAAACCGATTGGAATAACTTTACTTGCATAAAACCAGGTGAGCTGATATTAATGTATAATAATTGTACAAAATACCTACTAAATATCTACATTCACAACATTTATAAAAATAGCCCAGATTCAGAAATCCAATAAGTGACCATGGTCGTCTGAGGGCCCACAATTAACGAGTTGTAGCGTTGGCCGTATTACACCTACAAATTTTTCCTTTAGGCTACAATTTTTTTTAAGCTCCTACTAAATTTTTATCGAAACGGAACCAACGATTTCAGATGTGGGCCCTCGGAGGGAACGCAAGCGATTTTATTACTTTAAATGTTGAAGATAAAAAAATGTATTATTGTTTTCAGGACTTTTTATCCAGAATGGGTATGGAAGTGTAAAGATAACTTATGTCAAAAAGTCCTTCAGCCCGATTCCAATATAAATGTTCATAATTCGCTAAGTCGCTGTACTTTGCTCTGCATGGGACCTCAACTATGGCCTTATCCTATCGGCTATACTTCTTTTAGTAAAACCATTGTAGCTCTAACCACAAACAAGTTAGAGTACAAATTTAAAGCCCCATCATCCGACATAGTACATCAATATCTTTCAGAAGCCTATAATCTTTTTATCAAAGATATGGTTACCCTAGAAAAAGTTCATACAAAGGCGAAAAAACTAACTGCTGATTTAAAATTATTGAAACTGTTTATACAAATAGAACTTGACAGTGATACGGATCCTAAACTGAGAATAAATACTGATGAAACATATAACTTGAAAATAGAAACAAATAATAATCAACTCCTGATAAAAATCTCGGCGGCATCTTTTTGTGGAGTCCGACATGGCTTAGAAACTTTGAGCCAATTAATTCTTTTAGACCAGTCTTCTGGATATCTTATAACTGTGTCTAGTGCTACAATAAAAGATGGTCCGAGCTATAAATACAGAGGACTAATGATTGATACTGGAAGAAACTTTATTCCAGTTCCAGATTTACTCAGAACAATTGACGGCATGGCCAAATGTAAATTAAATACTTTCCATTGGAGGATATCTGACGTGACAAGTTTCCCTCTTCAATTTCCGGAGTTCCCTGAACTTTTCGAGTTTGGGCCATATGATAGATCTTTGACATACTCCAAAGATGATATTAAGACTGTTGTGGATTGGGCTGGATTTCGATGTATTAGAGTATTGATTGAAGTGGCTATGCCAGGCCCAGTTGGTAGACCATGGTCGTGGTCTCCAGAAACCAGTTGTCCATTGAAAAGTAATAATATTACTTGTGATAACGTACTCTGCCTGAGATTCAATATGAAAGCTCCGATGTTTGACATGTTACAGAAACTTTATTCGAAAATTTTAGAGCTGACAAAGGTGGATGATATTTTCCATTTAAGCGACGGTGTATTTTCTATTTCTAACTGTTTCCGTTTACTGGAAGACAGGCAGGGATTTTTGGATAAAGCTTTAGAAAGACTGAAACGTGCTAATGGTGGATTTGTACCCAAGTTGCCGATAATCTGGTACACTGCGCATTTGAACCAGGAAATTGAAGCGAAAACTTGGGAAAGATTTGGTGTTCAAATGAATGATTGGAATCCTAAAATGTCAACAGACTTTTTAAGCAAATTCAAAGTTATTTATTCTTGCAAATGGGATTTGTCGTGTGAAATGACAAATAAACGATGTACGAGATACAGGTGACTACATTTTTATTCTACATTTTGTCTTTCGTGTAGACCTTTAATTAAGATGATTCACATCGTAATTTTTATTCGTTACGTCAAACAGAACTTGGCAAGAAATGTATTCGTGGAAAACTTGGCGTAACGTGGAAGTTTTTACAGTAGAAGGTGGAGAAGCTGTGCTGTGGACAGACTTGGTTGATTCAGGTACTACTTTTGCATTAATAAATACTCGTACACCCATAATATTTAGATAATGTTGTATGCAGGATTTTAGATTCTCTATAAGCCTACATTTCGAAATAAGTGCACATACAGGGTTACAGTTAAGGACAGCCTGACATTCAAACCAGGCGTTTTTTCAGGATCTGGTTGTACATAAAGTTACAATTATTTTTATAAGTTTTAATCTAAGGTATTGTTATTTTCAAGGTGCTAACGCAAAGTGGCTGATGGCATCTTTAAGTTTTATTGCAGCAGGCGTCAATGACCATTATCACACGATTTCGTTAACCTTAGACATGAAAAATGTTAGGTACAATTTTATCAAAAATACTTTTTAATATTAGTTAATGTTTTATTTAATCCGGATTGCTGTTGTCAGGGTCATAATGATTGAGCTTGTTACAATTATTAATCGTAGTCTGGGGCTATGTGTAGCGTTAATGATGTATTAATTGATTATCACAGACCCATAAAAAATTTAGACGGAGCCATCCAGCCGAAACGAACGTAAATATGGAGACGTTTGAATATATGGAACCGGCCGCTCGATAGTATATGGCGAGAGAGTGACCGATTTTTGTTCGTCACTTATTTAGTCGCAATTGTATACGACTACGACCGCTCTGTTGATACATTTTTATGGAGCTATGTTTATTATATTATCCAGGTAATATAGACTACCATCTTTGGCCACGGACTGCTGCCATCTCAGAGAGATTGTGGTCAGACATGGTAGCCAACGCTACCGCAACTCGCTCCGTTTACACCCGATTAGATTCTCACAGGTAGGTTTTATTATATTTGAAAGCTCAGAAGGAAACTATTAAGGTAAGGTGGGGTAAGACTAACACACGGGGCAAGACTAACACTGTCTATTATCTCGATATGCACTTGAAGAAACGACATGTGTGTGTTTTAGCCGAGAACATTTACGTTTGTTCTATCTTACAGACTGGAAGAATTTCGTATTTTAGCTATACGTAACGAGATAATAGACATTGTTAGTCTTGCCCCGTGTGTTAGACTTACCCCACCTTACCTTATAAGTTTAACTGGATTCATTCATTGCATAACCATCACCTGTCAACTTTTTACTTTTCCTCAGAGGATTTTTAGGTTTTGTCTTGTGGCACAATACCTATGTGGTGTTAGTGAACATCGCATTAAACTTGATTTAAGCGTTACAGAGACTAACTAAATTGCAAATGAGCATACACACCAAAAACATACAAGCAAAGAGTTTAAATTTAACTGAAGCTACTACAAAACTGATCAAATGTTTATAATTATAATCAAAACGCTTGTTTTTAAACGACTTAATTTCTTTTACATTTGATTTTTAACACTTTCGAGATTTTTTTTGACTCACGAATATTATTAAATTGTGCGATTTTTAAATAGTTTATGCATTATACGTACGGCATTTAGTTCAGTAAATTTTAAATATATTCATGTTTCTAGATTTGGGTTTAAAAATCAAGCCCTAACTTATACACCACTGTGTTACGATCCCGGAATCAAAATCGCATTGATATCAATGAGCTTGTTCAATGAGCATTATTTGTTATCTGTGACATAAAGTGTTTCAATGTTATGACAGATATAATCCGTGTATTTTTTACTCAATAAAAGTCACACTTTTCGGTTTAGCTGATTAGATTTTGGATAATGTTTGATCAGGAGCCAACGACAGGATATATAACTACTCGTACTAATAAAATCTAAATTTATACAGCGCAGCGTTGTTATAATCTATGAGATTTTTAAATCCACGAATCAATATCGTATTAACAATAACCAAGACTAAATAAATTTCAACTTAGTGCGCTTCACCACCCATGTTTACATCGCCATTTACCATCAGATAGGATTATAGACGACTATTAACAGAGAAACTGATATTTTGCTTTTCACATAATAACGGTTTATTTTCAAAATTTGACAGATGGCGTATGCTTCTTCATGACGTTGCGGTTCAGCCAATCTGGCCTACTTGGTGCACCTTCAATCCGGGTGCTTGTCTTGATAAGATTCACCAATAAATGAAGTTATTCTTGATGTTGTTATTTTTACCAAGTTTTATTATGGCCATGTTCATTCATCTGTTTATATTTGGTTGGCAACTAAATAATTATTTTTTGTTACTATGTAAAATGCGCAATCACTTAGTTAGTGCCAACCCGATTCAATAATCAATATTTTAGTGTGATGCTTGAGATTTGAGATCAATAGAGATAACAATAAGGAACACTGTAAATGTTAGAACAACTTAAATCAAATTGAAACAATTCTGTTATTATAAGACATTTATTCAAGTAAAGGTAAACAGAAACAAAATATAAATTATATAAATATGTATCCGAAATGTCAATTTATAGAGCGATTCAATAGTTATAATAGTTCGCAATTATGCCGTTAATGTTTTTTTCTTTTAAGTTTCAAAACCGTTCAACAGAAGGTAAGCAAAACTGTCACATTTCTAAATTAGCTCTATAGAAGAGATTGCCATTGGACACATACGTTTACATAAATCATTCGATAGGATGAAACGTATGAGTTACTAGTAAAATACTTCACGGATGAGCTCCTTAACGTTGGAAACAGTACCAAGGATACAGAGCAAAGTTCCGAAGATCAGAATGGCGATAAACTTCCACAAACGCCATTTGAGGCACCCCAAGCCAGGATCATCCCAATCCAAAATTAGTTCAATAAAAGCTGGGTAAATAAAGCCCATGTTTGAAAGACAAAAGGTACCGAGCTGAAAAATAAAACATTAAAACCATATTTGATATTGAGTAGCTATTAGAGAATGAACCTATTGCAAAAGAATCTATAAAACAGGACTGTGTTATTTTTTAATACAGTTCCCCAATTTACCCAAAATCTAAATTAAAGAATAAAAGATTTTTCATTTAACCATAAAGAATGTTATCTCTATATACTCAAATTCTCCTACGCAATGATAATCTTTTACCACATTTTATGTTAATAGGCTGAAACCACAGCAATAACTACACAGTGTAAATATACTGGTATGCAATTCTGCCTATAACCACCACAAACAGACCTTGAATCATTCAATGCTTAAGGACTGGTTGAGGAAAAACTCTGAATTATCAACATGTCAATGCACCAACCGACGCAGATTTATGAATGGGAGTTTTTTATCTTTACTTATCTACTGATTTTATTTGAAATACACATTAG
>LGAG01000311.1:149691-169267 GCA_001278395.1 Lerema accius | reverse complement strand
ATACTCAAATTCTCCTACGCAATGATAATCTTTTACCACATTTTATGTTAATAGGCTGAAACCACAGCAATAACTACACAGTGTAAATATACTGGTATGCAATTCTGACTATAGCCACCACAAACAGACCTTGAATCATTCAATGCTTAAGGACTGGTTGAGGAAAAACTCTGAATTATCAACATGTCAATGCACTAACCAACGCAGATTTATGAATGGGAGGTTTTTATCTTTACTTATCTACTGATTTTATTTGAAATACACATTAGATATGACGCTGACAGCACGGTAGCATGAGATAAGTTAAATTGCCGGAGATCCGGGTTCAAATATGGGGCATGAACCTTTAAAAGGGTAACGAATTTTACCTATCCAGTTTTTGACTTTAAATCGTACTCAATGGATATTTAAAATGGTCCTGAACTACTTATCACAAATCATGAGACACTCATCTCTCTTTATTCACCTATCCACATTCATATAACCGAAACGTGATTTTCTCTCAACATAGGGGATGAATATTTGAAGAAAATAGAAACTTGGTAAAATGCCAGATCTAGAGTCGGTATGTCGTATAGCAGTAGTTAAGATTGAACTATATAAATTGCTGCTTTACTATCTGCTCTTAATTATCTTATTAAAGTAGATTCGGTAGAAAATAATGCAGTTATCAAATAAAACACTAACCACGCCGATGAATTTGGAGACGTTGGGGAAAATGAGAGCAATCCCAGTGATGACGATTACAAATAATGCCCTGTACAAACGTTCCCAGAACCAATACTTTGAAGGGTCGTAACGCTTCTTAATGTAATACCAGATGAGGTCGAAAGGTATCCAAAAGTTCAGAGCAAAGGTCACGTAAACCATCAGGATCATGAAGCCTTTCAGGATCTTGGGGAATCTGAAATAATATTAACTTTTCAACTCGCTATGCCGTTTTAGGATCTCCACTTATATTAACGTAGAATTGGTTTGTCTATGAAGTGGAATGAGCCGGAGTTGACGTCGCATGTCCTGGCTTAGCTAAGAAGAGGAAATGGATTTATCGACGGTTTCCAATTCGTAATTCGAGACGTTCAAGTGGGTTTTAAATTAATTTGAACCAATAAATACTCGTAAATGGAGACCTATAAAGGACATTTAAGCGACAACAGGGTTTTCACACTTAACAGTGTCTTAACAGTGTCTTGGGTACATAAATTATTTATTTATATCTGATTAACTTCAAGCATTGCACTGCACTGCGTTTACAAATTTCTTGACACCCGTCTTATACATTGCTATTTCTTCTTGAAAAACTGCGAGTATTAAGATGATAAACGTAATTTACTTTTTCATGCATAATAATATTCTTGGTAACATTGGATGGAAATATCGATGGAAATTGATTTATAATATTAAAATACTTACATATTCAGCGGAAAGTTTACAGTGACAGGTGATTTAGCCTTTTCTCCAAAGCCCCAATATCCGAAGAATCCTATAGTCATTACTATTGATACTACAATTCCCATGCCTGAAATTTTAAAAGATGGTAGATATTTTAAAATTTTACTTGTTTTAAGTTAGTGACAGTTTTTGAAAATAGAAGTGAAATAGTAAAAATCAAGCAATCTTCATAAGATTGATGAGGATTCACACCTGATGTGAAATCATTACAATTTATGGTTCCATAGAAAAAGGTTTTTTTTGGATAATTTCAGAAACTGGATGTTTTACCACCAGACAAAACGAGTCCTATATGTTTGGGCTCCTGCATGTGGTTTTCTATAGCAAGAGTTGCGCCTATTCCTTCCATGCTAAATACGCAGACCCCTAAAAATTCTAAAAGTCCTGGCACATCCTTGAAAATTGGCATTTCTGGCAACGGAGTCGTTGACAAGGTTACCGCGTAGTAGATTGTTGAACAAGCGACGATTACTGTAATTAAATATACATGTCTAATATTAATCCACAATTCTCTAAAAGTCACATGGAAAGAACAAAATCAAATGATCAATAAAGCCTCTATAGACTTCTGTAGAGTTATCTGTGTAAATTTTATTAATATATCGATAAGTACCAAAAAAAGAAAACTCCGTATTTCATTAAGTTAGTTGGAATATTATCTACAGGCTTTGTGTAATCATAAATATGGAGCATACAAAACGAAATGTGATCTCAAATCTCCTAAACAATAACCTTTATTTAACTTAGTCTATTGCAGTAACTGTTAGAGTAAGTGGTCATATTTTAAATTACATCAGCTGAGAAAATTTAAACTTCCAAACGTACCTTTATTCCATCATGATCATGTAAGAACGGACTAAACTCTGCATCTAGCAGATCTGAATTCAGGATTATTTAGTTGCTGTTTAAAAATTTCATTCTGGGTAGGACTTTTTAAAAACAAATACTTACATATAAAAATATCCGCAACGATTGAAAATGGTGCTAAATATTTGAGACTCGTTATCATGCAGATCAGGATGCACGGTAGAAGTAGACATGCAATGAAGATTCGGATTGGGATTCCTTCGCTGTCTTTTATTTCCTCCACATTCTCTATCAACTGTTTCAGGCTACGGGAAATCATCACTTGGTACACACAGCATGAGCCGAAGAGATCCGCTGAGATTGTGAAGTCTACTGCATATCTGGAACGAGAACTCTTTTACATCTTTCAGATTTTGGATAGGACTTCCAACTGGATGAGATAATAGTCAGAGATCCGTAGTACATTGTTTTTCACTTATTACTATCAAGCAAAATTTCAGAGAGCTTTATTTTGATGAAAGACCCAATTTCTTTTATGACAACGATTCTTAAATGTGGTAGTTGAAGGAGGTAGCAGAGATAAAAAGAATACTTATACTTAAATAAGAATACTTAAGAATACCTAGACTTACCGGGACAACGGGCTATATAATTTGTACGACAGTGTGCCTGTTAAATTATAAAATACAATAGAAACGGAAGCAAGAGAAAAAAAAAACAACAATAATAATTGGTTAGTAATCATTCTTCATCACCTCGTTATTGATACATATTGGAAAGAGAAAGTTGGGCGTCTCATCGAAATAAAGCTGCTCTCGAAAAATTAGCTTGATAGTAATAAGTAAAAATAAATGTACTACGGTTCCTTGACTATAACTGCGGTAAGATTTTGTCTCACTGTGACATCGCTACTTGGAAATAAGTTTACTCGAGCAATCCAAAGCGAGGCAGCAACAATAGTCCGTGTTTATGAACCATGTCTTATGTTTAAGGATCAACTCTCCTTATGTTCATTCACAATCTCTAGTTTCCTACGCTTTGTTGATTTCCTATGCGAAAGTTGCGTACCTGAAGCAGGAACTGTATGCTTTCAGCTTATCAAATGGTCCTGTCATCAATGCACACTCAGCCAGATCAGGATAAGACATTGCCGGTACTTGAACTCTTCCGTACATTTTCTGCGCGGATCTTGCCAGCATCTTTAAAAGTGGTGGACGGCAATATATTATAATAATTATATATCAAGTTATTTATTATCTATTCGCTGAATAAGTGGCGATGAAGTTTTAGATGGTAAAGTGAAATTACTTAATATTCATGTACTCATTCTTGAAAGAACTTGAGTGCATTTGGAATAAAATGGGAATACCGACGCGTCATTCGTTATTCCTACTGTAAGATTCATGATTTCATACATTCATTGTTATATTCATTGTTTTTTAATATAAAATACTGGCCATTAAAAAGAAATCACGAATAGAAAAAGTAAAATAAGGAATTGGCGCACGCAGTTTTCGGAACAAAAAAGCGTTGTAGGGAAAACATAACGTTAATAAATGATGTAAAATTTTAATGTTTGCTTAGTCGTCAGTTTATGAGACGAAATAAACAATTTAAACTAGACAATGCCCGCGGCTTCGCCCGCGGAAATGTCGTTAAACAACGTAGATTAAAACTATCTGTGTGCCAATATCCGTTTTACGGTTTGAGCGTGAAGGACGTACAAACATCCAAACATCCACACAAACTTTCACATTTACAATATTAGTAGGGTATGAATTACTTACAAACATGCAATAGCTGACGAACAATCCCAAGAGGATAGTGAGGACCAGGGAAGTCCACAGACCACATTGCTTATAGGCTTCATGAATAGCCACCACTCCACCGCCAAGGCAACTCTTGACCAAGTGGCCGATAGATTCTATTACACTAGAAAATAGTTTAAACATGGAAAAAAACGCTAAAAAAAGCTAAAACATCCATATGGCCGGCCCACTTTGGGAATTAGTGATATGAATAGAATACTATTACAACTAGTATTAGATAAACAAAACAATCAGATTTTCATGGATGTGAAGATAATAAAAAAAAACATTATTATAACATATTATGTCGCCAACGAATCGTGTTTTTTTTAAAGCCTGAATTAAAAGAAGAGCAACGTTTGCCGAGGCGAAACTAGGTTGGGTTGCTTACCTACTAAGTAATTATAAGTAAAAATGTACGTACGTAGTCTTTTTTCCAGGTGGTCTTGCATCTTTAAAATTATAACTCCTTGCTTCCTGACCCTTAGCTTTTATTGTATATTTTTGTGGTCTTGTGGGACTAGTAGCTCGGCCGACAGTAATTGGACGAGTCTAGTAATTTAGCATTCAATTTACAACATTGAAAAGAAAAAGAAAAATCAATAACTAGTAACATTACCGACTTACTTTATTACACAGACCAAAAGTATACAGGACCCAGTCTTCAGAACAAAAAAGTGAGATAAATTTTTTTCTTTACGATTTCACGTATGTCAATGAGAATGGTCTCCCGCGCAAATGTACGGGGAAAAAGTTATTATTTGTTAAAAACGTTGTGTTTTTTTCAACTACGATTTTTTGGTCTGAAGGAGGAGTCTTTTATATCTTTTGGTCTCAGACTTCTTTGAAAGTGAATGTTTTTGTTTAAAAAAAAAGACAAGTTAAAAAAACAGACTATAGAGTTGATCTTGTGTTTTAATATTTTGTACATTACCGGTACTCGCTGCAAGCCTTGCTGGTTACTCTGTTGAGTGTTTATTGAACTTGCATTCTTTGGGAAAAAAATAAAAGATGAATAATAATTAATAACCGCTTAAAACCCTATTATTAAACAGTAATCGATGTCTTCTGGTGTAATAAAATTCAGTACTAATAAACAGACTCAATAATTATGGTAAAAACTACTCTATGAAATAAGTTAGCCTCATACCCTTACTTTTTTCTAGGTCTTTGCCCTAAGGTTGATTTATTTCTATGCTCGTTTCGTTAGTTATGAAAACCATGTCCGAGCCTTATGTAAATTCATCATAATAAAAAACTAATTAAATTGATTTATTACTTTGTATTAGCTACAATTTTTTCCAACTGTTTGTAACTATGGAGTCATAGGTAGTCACACACAAAAAGGTTTAATATTTCGACGTGGATAATTCCACGCTGAATATAAACTTACCGGGGATTTAACCATTATTGTAACCACAACAAAATAAAAGTTTATTCCAAATAATAAACGTATTTGCAAAACATATAGAAAAGAAAACACATTTTAAAAACTCAAATATCAGTAATGTCTGAAAATTTTGACAGAACATTGAATCTATCAAAAAAGAAGAATACATTAATAAAGATTTTAAAAAGTATTTGCTGGTTTTTTTTAATTTAATCTTTAATTATTAAAAATCCTATAGTAAACATGAGTTTATCACAAAATTATTCGAAAATGGCTGGATCGATTTTAATAAAAAAAAATATTATGTAATTGATTTTAGAGGGACTGAGTATAGGTTGGACTTTAGTTTCATCCGGTAGGTAGTGCTGATGTTGAGATACTTTCGCCTCTTGGACCAACTAAATTGTTAGCAATATTGAAACGCCGTCATAGCAAAAGTTGTAACTAAGCGAAATTGCCATTCACTAGGTTTTTTCACATATGGTTTAAAGGTAATCAAATAAAACAAAATGTTTTCGTGTATAATTATTTACAAACATTATTTAATTTATTTTAGACCAAAATATCACCTTCATCGATAATTACAAAGAAGGCACACAGACACATAGTTGTACATGAAATCAATATTTTATAACATTATTATTATAACGGGTAAAGCAACATTACAATATGGAACACACGAAATAAAATGTTAATATATTCTAAGATGTAATTTAAAATCGCACATTTTGTGCATGAACGTCTTTATTTTATTCAACAGTATTTTTTGACAGGAGCTATTAAAATAAACAATTTTTATGAAAATTCATTTCAATTACATTTTGATTTACTCCAGTTTAAAATTTACACATTGTACTTATTAGTTTTTTTGTTAGTAAAAAAGTGTCATTTCAAGTGTCTGAAGTTAAACTATTGTTATGAAATGTTAATATTTTTAGCTGGCATTATGTAGTAAGAAAATTAACTTATTAAATATTTGTAGATAAGATTTATTTTTGAATAATAATATGTCACTGTTATCGGAAGCACATATTAAATGCTAGTCTACAAATGCAAAAAGAAAAATGAATAAAGAACTAGTGTACCTACCTTTTATAAAATTTCACAGGCACATTATTATTTTAATAATTTGTTTATTATTAAATAGACACAGGGTAACTTGTACTATATGTTTCACATTATTATAGCAATAATCTCCGTTATATTAACTATTGTGTCAATAATTTTGAAACTGTTGAAATGAAATGCATAGTAACTTAAGTTCATAGTTTAGTAAATAAGTGGAGTTTTAATTTAATTTTAATTAAGCCATTGTAACTTTAAGACTAGTAATAACTATAAAATACATTAAAATGATGGAAGATTAAGTCCATAATATAAATGGGTAAGCACCTCGTATGGAACTACTGAATTGTAAACTTACAGGCACAATGTAAATTTTACACTAATTGGTAAAAGGTTATATAGGGTTATATCTTATTTATCTATTTAAATGTAACGGGGTATTATGGCATCTAAACTTGACTGGTTTTATTACAATAGTTTATATTGAACTAATTCTGCAACGGCCAAAATTATACATAATATATTAAAGTAATAGGTATATTTTTGTTAAATTAATATAAAAAATAATTATATAATAAACTGTGACCTACGTGTTACTAAGCGAACGGTACTGACATTTTACCGCATAAATATTACAATAAGCATTAGATAATATTAATTAATAATAAACTATAATAACACTAAATATGATACTTAATTACACTTTGGTAATAATTACCTACAATTTTAATACACTTAAATTAAAAGTAATGTGAGAAAAACAATTACAGATTAAAAATAAACGGAAAATACGTTGCATTTACGCGAATTCGTACTTTTAAGAAAAGCGTTTCTTAATAATTATATAATTAATTTACTGCCTATTCCTTGTATTAGAACAAATAACTAGGTGTAATATTTACAGAAATTATAAGAACTCAATTTAAGCTACCGTAAAGAACATAGCTGTGTAGTTGTAAAATATAAAAGGAAATTTTGTTTTTTTTGTCGGTCGCTTTAATAATATAATATAGCCGATTGTAAATTTTTAAGTAACTTGGCGTTATTTATATTTTTTTATCATTGGGTTAAGTAGATTATTTTAAATTGGTTGTTTCAGACTATAATAACGAAAAGTAAACCTGAAAAAAAAACTTGTTTGCTCAAAACTTTTTCGAAACTAAATTATACGTATAATTTTTTTAAATAAAGCACAAAAATTCTGAAACAATTCGTTTTTTTCGTAAGATTAAGAATACAATGTTCTTTGTCTTCAATACGCAATCTTTTTGTAAAATTCCTTCCAAACTTTATCAGGATTTTTTTTAAAACAGTATTACTACACCAATAAGCGGTTTATACATTTAAAAGTCAACACAGCAAAGGTAAACATTATATTATAACCACCAATACTTCTAATATAAAACCCGCGCCGATAAAGAGTGACCTTTGGTCATCGTAAAAATATATTTTTTATATTCCTCAATGCATTAAATTTTGGAATTTTGACAATAAATTTGTTTTTTATTAAATTATGCTTATAATATAAATTTTTCGACAGAGTCCAACACATTGTTACAACAGGTTCAAGGTAGATTTTTTTTAAATAACTGTTTTTGTGAACAATTGCATTGGAGTAAAAGTGCATTTTCGTGCTGTTTTTATTACCTTTGCTACAACATACAACAATGATATTCAAATGCATATTTTTAACAATAATTCTCAATAAAAAATTAGTTTAACGTGAGAAAATATTAGGTTTGCTTTATGTCTATTGTTTTATATTTTTATAGCATGACTTCAAATGCACTGTTTGGTGTTACTTCAATGACTTCAAATAATGTTGATCGTGTCTCCTTAAGCGCGGGTGACAATAAATAGTTAAACAGAATTTATTTTACAGCATTCGTACAAGAAGGTACATAATGGTGGTCGATACCACAGTGGCCGTCGCTGGTCGGAGAGAATGGGCATCGCTACCCGCGCCTCGGAATACTGAAAAAAGAAAAATAAAATTTAAAAAATGTACTGCGATGTGCATTATATTTTACAATTCTAATTTCGATTTTAATGCACTGCTTAGGTGGTAAGTGCATTTTTTTAGTCTTTTTTTGTAAGAATACTTCAAAATTTTATAGATGATATACTTGATGATTATGATGATATTTCGGTACTATATCAAATTAATATCAAAAATATACAACGTATTTACAAAAAAATAAACAAAGCCTTACTTACCTGAAGCATGTTGAATTAACTGCGGTTGCGCTTCTAAAAATAAAAAAAGCGAAATAAAAATCATGCACGTGAAATAAAAAGAAAAAAACAAACGGTTATGAATGTTTTAAAATTGAAATGATTCGATAAATTTCAAATGAAAAATTTTAAAAGCATCGGTGCGGGTTCAAGAAAAAATAAATAAAAAAGCAACTAAGTAGGTAATTATTTTTACAATTCATAATGATAATGTACATTTCAATAATGTTACGTAACATAGATGAGGGTGACAATGTTTTGCAAAAAATAATGCTGCTAGTGCTATGATAAAATTAATAATACTAAAGAAACTCATTTTATCTTAGGAATGAAAGCAAATATTTGAATTGTATACAAAATGCCTCTAATTTTTAAACTACTTTTTATTTTAAGGGCCTGTTTTGTATGTGACAATACACAAAACCGTTTATTCGTATTCAGTAATACTTATAATTCTACTCTATATTAATGCTAACGACTAGAAAATCACTCAATAAATCTACAACATAATTAACAGACTTTTTCTGTATTTTTCTTTTAAATAACTTAACTATAAAACAAAATTTTGTAAATTAATTTCAAAAGTGCACTTAGGTATGCATGAATTTTGAATGTTGACTTTT
Organism: Lerema accius; assembly: GCA_001278395.1. Classification (NCBI taxonomy): domain Eukaryota; kingdom Metazoa; phylum Arthropoda; class Insecta; order Lepidoptera; family Hesperiidae; genus Lerema; species Lerema accius. The sequence goes on along the minus strand of LGAG01000311.1, from coordinate 159,887 downwards.
TGCCAAATCGATGTTATTGCAAAACGTAATCGAATTCTGATACGAATACATCGATTACTTACCAATATCAACAAAAGTGCTGTCGGTTTGTGCGTTCCAACTCTTGTCGTTTTTCACTCGTACGCTCGCCTCGTATCGGCCGGCTTGGAGCTGTTTCTCCAACAGGTTGTATATCACCTCGTATCTATGACTCTGTTGCGATGGCAACGGCACTTGGATGGTTTGCCACTCATTGTCCTAAAGAAAAAGATGAATTGTTAATAATATTAAACTAAGAATTAAATAAAATCCCTCGATACTTTTTAGTTTTTATCAGCAAACGAAGCTGAGAACATTCTTACTAAACTCATCAATATTCTCTTTTAGTACGCTTTTTTATTTTGAGACCACACTAGAGTATATTTGCAGACATTCGGTTATTCTTCCCCAGTCTCACACCCTCCAACTTTTAAAGGCTCAACCGATTTTTATCCATCATGTCTAGCCACTTTTAATACAAAAAAAACTAAATTGAAATCGTTTCTTTCGTCCAGGAGCTACGGTGCCGCAGACAGACGCACCCATAGACACATTAAACTTACAACACGACTTGCAACTTTCTTCTACCATAAAAACTTGTGAGTTCAATTTAATACCAAGTCGGAATAATTTATTAAATTCCTATTTAAAGGTCCTTCTGTCTTATGTTATTAGGTAATCAGCTAACCTAAGAACATCATTATCTTTATCAAAATTAAAATAATTAAAAAACACATTGAGTTGGTCATTGCATGAAAACACAACATATCTCATAAGTATTGCCATCCATCGTTACTACTTACCCCGGTGATATCCCTGAGCTGGATTTCCATCTCTTGCAGTGGCTGATGTGAGTGTACCGTCCAGGTCAACTTAGGCCCGTCTACACTGAGTTCCTCCACTACAGGGCTTTGCACCAGGTCGATAGACCTATTGTGTTTTCCTAGATCGTTCTCTGCCTGAAAATTATGAAGGCATAGCTTTAGTACAGTCATAATCCTCGAAATGAGTTAGAAGAATTCTGAATATCGTTCGCGAGTTTACCAACTTCGATGGAAGTGAAACAGGTACGAAATTTTAAATTACGTGGACTATTTCTCTATAATGACAAAGTTAATAAAGTACCAATATACCTTTGGAACATTGATACCGTTCAAAAATCAAATTCGATAAAGAAAGGAAAGATGCAGATTAGCTCAAAGTATCTTCTCACCTCACAAGTGAAGGTTCCAAAGTCAGCATCAACAGTGGGAGTGACCGTCAACGTGGAGTTCTGGCCGTTAGTGCTGACGGTGTAACGACTTGAGGAATCTTCAATAAGGGAACCATCTTTGTACCAACGAATGTGGGAACTGGAATAGATAGAAAAAAATCGTTAATAGAGAATAATAGAATTCCATCAGTTATTTGCACATTAACCCTGGATTGAGTAAAAAATGCCATTAGCCATTGAGTTTTGATTTTGTTTCTTCTTTAAGAGTTTATTTAAGTCTAATAGTTTTCTTGGCCTTTACGGTTGATAAGTATAGTAAGATGAGATAATGGATTCTGTTTAAGTCAAATATGCGATTAATGATTTACCTACACGATCACGTCTTATTTACTTTAATGAAGGTATATAAAGAAAAAAGAAAGAACTTACGCGAGGTGATCATGAACAGAGCACTCCAAAATAGCTTCCACATTAACGGCTGAATTGACGACGTATTTGTGAACGTGAACACGAGGTTTGCCTGAAAATTAACAAGTAGCATAATAAACAAATGATGATTGCTCTTGGACTTTTAATATCATAGTTTATTTTGATTTTCCATTTAAAATGCAAATATGGACATCGGGCTTTGTATGATATTAAGAGTCAGAATAAGGAGGCTGAAAACCTTAAATATCTTTTTCCCTTTGTACATAAAACTCGATTGAACCCTGATATTAATGGCTTACTTACCCGTTACAATGACTTGGACCCCAGCTTGATCTTTGCCGACACCATTGAAGGCATAGCAGTAGTACATGCCGGAGTGTTGCTTGTTCACATTTTTGATGGAGACGGAGTTGATAGAGAATTCGCCATCCTTTTCTATCAGTCGTTTGTTCTGGAAGGTGAGAAGAAAATAGCTATAGCATTTATAACCATAATTTAATACATAGAAGACAATCAAAACATTCATAGATCAACGAAAATAGACCAACAAGACATAGATAGCAAAAAACAAGTTATCAATCAATCGAACAGACAGACGCTATCTTCAACCGCCGAGGGCGTTGATAATGATTATTTAACCATTATGAACTCTACGCCATTTTATTAGGGTATGTTAATTATGAAAAGCGGACTACTTGTGTGGTTTTTATCAATGAGGAGAGAATTCATGAATGGAACGCTTACGTAATAAGATCGATCAACTTTATATCTTGAACTACAAGAGAGGTCGGCGTTATGTCTATTTATTTGGAACGTTTTGCAGCCAGAACAGGTTGACAGATTTTGATATGGAAGGTATCATTGGATTTGTCTTCTGTTTCATTTAGTTATAAGATTCTTACCCCCTCGTCGTTGTCTCGAGACCAAACGATCTGTGGTGGAGGTGAACCTTTCACCTCACAGGTCAGCACCAGGTCCTCTCCTTCTACCACCTGTCCGTTGCCAGATGCTGTGAACCCTGAAAGCAGGAAGTCAAAGGAATAAGAAAATTACAGCCTACTAATATTGGGCGATTGTCAAACTTTCATCTTCATCATCATAACCTACAATTGTCCCAATGCTGGAATCAGGTGTCCTCTCATAATATGGGCGTTGCCGGCAATAGTAATTAAGTTGTAATGTACGATCATCTTTCAAATAAACAATTCAGAGATAACAAATTTTGGGGTTAATAATTTTGCTGATGACCAATTTTGCAAGCGTTCAACTTACGGAGTATTTTAGGCGGCTCCACATAGTTGAGAGTGTGTTCAATGGCTGTCAAATTTGATTGCAGAATCTCACACTTGTACACTCCAGCGTCCTCAGGTTGAACATCCTTAATTACCAGGTCTGTTGAGTTCGCGGCACTGAAATGAACACAAATGCATTTACTTAATATAAAGAGACGTGGAAGCATAAATGGGGTAGATTAATGAACTTTATAATATAAACTTAAAATTTAACACCGGCTAGATTTAGACCATCCGCGTTGAAGTGTCGTGGATTAAAAAAAATAATGCAGTAAAAAAGTTAAGGCATCCATCGTGAAGCATAAAAACAATTGGCCGTGAATACATCTACTATTTCTCAATATGTCAAAATTAGCTTCCAGCCGTTTTAATCACCAAATTTAATTTACAATTGATAACAAAAGTGTTACTTACATAGTACATCTTTTCTTGTTATAAGAAGAACTCAAGTCAATCTCATGACTTTTCTTAGTACCAACAAAGTACATTGTATTGTTCTTCATCCATTGGACTACCACTACAGCATCTGAAACACAAATAAATTGTTACATATAATATAATATGGCTGTAGTATATGTATACATACTATATAGTTATACTATACTATATAGTTACGTTACTATATACTACTATATAGTATACGTTATACTATATAGTCGTATAGATGAAGACTTCAACTATGATAATATGACTAGTTTGAAGCTGTCATCGAACCAACAAAAGATAGTTTTAAAATTAATCAACTTTAAAAATAATCTTTAACGTAACAATATACCTACAAATAATAAAATACGAGCAAAATAATTTAACGATGAATGATATCAGTTAAAAGGAAATATAAAGACAATATATAGGGCTACAAAAAGCAAATTTCCGTCGACAAAATGTCTGACAGGACAATTACTCATTCATACAGTTACCCGGAAGTAGCAAGTGCTTTTGGCGCCACAGGAAACGCGGCCATTTTGTTACGCAACAGTTTTTATTGCATATTCGTTTTTGGCTTTGAACTTGGCTCATTATTTTCTGAATACAAATGCATGATATGATACTGATCGCAGATACTAAACCATTACGGTAACAGGCTATAATTTATATTATCTGATTCAGCTTTGGTTATTCTGTAGATAGAACCATAAAAATAGACAATGAAATAATTGAGCTATCAGATTAAACTAAATCATCTCGACATATCCTTTTGTTGGTCCATTGTAACACTCAGCATAAAGGTAGGAGTCAAGTATTAACATAAATTAAGCAGAGAAAATGGGAATACTTGTTGTATACTCTTAAATGTCTTACCATTAGGAAAGACCGCGCACTCTAGCCGAACAGTTTCTCCAGCTGAACTGTTGTAGATCTTTGGAGCCGTCAGTATCGACGCGATTACTTCGTCATCTTCATCCGCTTGGTCGTTGCCTGTAAAGAAAGGGTTTTTAAGGTTAAAAAAATGGTGGGATAACTATTAAAAAGATGTATCAATATCAGTAGGTTTCTCAATGGAGATCACTATACCATTTTCCTATATCTTGGTAATATGGATGTTGGATGGTAGGGTGCCTGAAATGCCTAAGGCCCAAGACAAGTTGCAATTGTTTATTATTGGATAGTTTATCTATCCTTTTACCGACTTTCAACATAAAATTAATATCAATAAGTTTCATATTGACTCATGTGGTTATACCTCCATCCGCATCGTTTTGTGCCTCGTCATCAGCCGCCTCATCAGCAAGAGGTTCGTCGTAGTTGACATCAGCATCTCGTCGTTTAATTGCGTGACGCGCTTCTGTAACAAGATACCAAGTATTATGTTAAATTGTAGGATTATACCAAGATTATATACATTAATGATTAGTTGGGATTGGGAGGTTGGGAGAATTACATTAGTCACTAGCTTACTATAGAAAACGGTTATCTTCGTTGATACTCGGAGATTTAAGAACTAAAATCTAATGATATAACTCAAAATTGTGACCCTCGTGTGCTATGCAGACCAATAGAACATAAATCTGGTTTTACATCCCTTTTCATGTGAATTAAATGACCAAAACAGCGGGTTGTATTTTAAACACAGTAAAAATACTCCACGTGTGAAACAACTTTGAATTCCTTAACTGTGAGTGATGACTTTTTTATGTTTTACTCTCGCCACTAAAAGATTCTTTTAACTGTTTTGTGTATAACAAATTATGTTCATTGCTATGTATATTTATGCGGCAAGCAAGTGAACGTCCCGGGGGATGCTCTGTGAATATCAATTAGTGCTTCAGGGTTGGCACAGTTGAGAAAGACTTGTTTTATGAATTACCACGACATATTAAAAGACAGCCAAGATCTGGCCTCACATTCCTATGATTACATAAGTCCTACTATACGCGTAATAGGTGCGCAATATCATCATTAAAAGGAAAATACGATGGCCATGGGCGGCAGGGTGCAACTTCAATTGCTATTCTCATACCATGAGGAAAGTCTGGACTTAAAGCTTTTATTCCATTAAATTTGTAGTAAAGGCGTTCATTGCGCAGCTAAAAAGCTGCCTTCAGACACAATAGATGTAATTTACCTCCTGTGAGTCAACCCTGAGTGTACATGGGGAATGAGGAAAGACTGCGTGTCGGTCAGTGCGCGCGCCCCCTGCATGCAGAGTGAATGGGAAGCTAGGCAAATGATCTAAGAGCTTAACCATCTTGCTGCGGCATTTCAATCGGAGTTACCGGCAGTGACAGCAAATTACTGCCCCACTAAACCGTTCCAGCTTGGTTTGTTGACGTCTATTTAACGAAATAACGACTGTTTTATTAACTTTATTGTATATAACTTTATTGTTGTATTGATTTTACTTATTTATATTGACGCCGCATCTAATGCTTACTTTAATATGTCAGCATTCATAAATTCTTATATACACAGATTACTAGTTAATATCCGGCTCGAAGGACCAAAAATTTGCCCGTCATCTACAAAATTGGGAATATTTTTGCGTCTAGCGAAAATTGTTTAATTTAACAAGATTCTACACTGAGATTTATTGCAATAATAGTGATCTATGAGCTGTTAGTATTACCGAGTGACATCTCTTTGGTGAGCCAGCTCTTATTTGTTTTACCGTACAGTTACTTAGAAAGAAAAGTAACTTACTTAAATAAGAACACATACATAATCCTATTTTCATCCATGTAGAGGTGAATAGCGATTAAACAACTTAATCCCATACAAAACTATTAGCTTAGTATCTCCGAGTAATTCAATTCAATTAACATTCGCCTTATTTGTAATACGTCCATGTACCACGACGTTGCTTAAGAGCTGTGCCGTAAATGGTAAAACTTAACATATTGTATCAACATTGAGACGAGAACAATTTAAGATCTATTACTGCTTAGTAAGAAATAGCGTAAGGTATAAGCGGAAGTGGATTGGAAATGTGTATTATAAATAAAAAAAATATATGTTTTGCTTCATTTTGAGCTTATTTATGACTTATTTTTCAAATCTTGCTTTCTTTTTCCTACTACCATGAAATAGGCATAGGTACATATTGCAATAATCAATCACTGTTCTCATGTTAAGTAGTTTTTATGTTAAACTTCTATTTTAAATATTTTAATGCTGCTATGACTGACAAAAAATTAAATATAGTATAATTTTTAATAACAAAGAAATGCACATTCATAATTTTCTACGGTCTTCGATTAATGAATAAAAATATAATCTTGCTCAACAGGTTAGTTAGTAACTAAATTGGGTCAACCCCCATATAACTACTTCATCTAGACAACTGATTNTAGCTCAATCCACTGGTACCAGCAATATTTTAAAAGTGGTCTATGATAAAAAAAGTTTGAGAAACTCTAATATAAGCTGAAAGTCAATATTTCAAAACCTAGATAGGCATAATCGCTTACGTTTTCGACTTACGTCCGGAGTATTAAAACAGCTACATTTCTAATACATTATCTATGGCAACCTCTTAGAATGAATATCCCATTGAATTTGACTAGTCTATGGAGTATTCCCTTAAAGGGCAAGGATAAGACAGGCTGTGAATTAAGGGATGGGTGTGAAACCAACGCGTGGGTTTGTACAAATGTTTCATTAGTGTAGACTTGGACTTAATTGATGTTTATAAGAGTTGTTTGAGGTTTATGATACCCTGGTACATTCTGTATGGGAAATTAAGATGTCTATGATTTTACAAAAGGTGTGTTTTTTTATATTCACGCTAATTAATAAGACAAAGTCGTTTCAATTGTTTTACTTATAATTATGTTATGTAGAGTTGTATTAATCTCGTTAAGATTGGCATTATGCAAATGTAGCCATGTGTTTAATCCGATTTTAAATCCGTTGTAAAAAGGCTTTAGGCGATAAATCTTGTGGATCTGTAGGCGTTGCGGTAGAACTCTGTTAATGTAGCCTTGATGTTAACTGCTTGAACTTTAATGCGATAATTATTGCGATAAGCAACTGTAAAATAAAACCAGGTAGAACCTAGGCCATACTAGTCTTTTTTTTAAAAGGTGGGCTTTACTTCAATGCCTACTACACAATTTTATATGTATTACATTAGTGAATTAGTAATATAAGATAATACCTACCTACTAACTAACTAATAATGTGTTATTTCTCTAAAGGCTAGGCCTCGCCTACTAGTAGTTAACGTTAATTAACTACTAGTAGTTAATACTAATACCCATGATCTAGGGATCTACGCTAATCAGGAAAACTAGCCTAGGTATAGGCTGATTGATAGCAGATAGTCACGGAATATCTAGTTAATACCTATATTAACTAATTGATACTAAATATTTTTTCCCATTAGCGGATGTATGTGGTTTTCCCTTATGTATTATTTTATTTGTTATCAAATGGCATATTACCGAAATGACCTAAAATAATATAGTGCTATTATTTTATTAATTTGCGAAAATGACTATTTTGTTGCTATGAGATCATGGGCACACCTAAAATATTCGATGACATCAGTTTTTCCTATTAATTAATCCTTATTTAGCTAACACACTTTATCAGTAAAAAAAAATTAACTTGGTAATTGCTTATCGTCTATATAGGTACTAAAATAAAATTATAAAGGGGTAAATTCTCGGTATGGTTTAGAAAAAATTGTATGACAATTTACATAAAGTTTTATCGATATAGATATCTACTAAAATATTATTTTTTTTTATTATCTGCCGGTCTGGGCATATTTTTTGCTTTTAGGCTTAAACAAAGATAGGGCCATAAACATTGAATAATAACATAAAACATAGCAAGCATTTCAATATCACTAATAATTTGGGTGATTAATTTAAATAAAGACTGCATTTCGTCAACAGTGTCAGCATAACTTATAGGTCCAATTACGTACCTAAACTATCTAATTTCCGTTTAAATCCCAAACTTTTTAAACATCGAAATCGGTCGAGCCGTTTAGAAATTCACACAAACACCCGTACGGAAGCATTGTATTTTAATTTCATGTAAAATTCTTAACCTCTGACGAACACAGGAAACCTAATACTCCCAGATGTCAAAGTTGAGTACTGACCCAGTCCTATTATATATATACAAACAACTAGATGTCCCGTCCGTCTGTTTAATTACGCGTAATTGAAATGCCCCGGTTCTGCCCAACAATCGTGGTAATACAACTAGACTTCCTATTTAGAGTAGACCACTGTAACAGACGCTACGGATAATACGACTTATTTATTTATTTGACGTATTTTTTTAGCTTCTGAATATAGCGCATTTATAGAGAATATTTTCCTTTTTGGGTGCGTTAGTAGGAAATTAATTAAAAATTATATATATCATTTCCGTATTGATAAATATCGATTAACTTTAATTGTATTTGTATCTTACCTCTGTTAATACGTTTCAGTAGTAAACTGTTATATTTGCTCTTTGGAGTAAAGTTAATCCTAGGCTTAGCTAGTTCAAGCATAAATTAGTCTCGGTATTCAGCGAGGAAATGCTGCCAGTATTCTGGGAACACTGCCTCGATCAAACGCACTTTAAAAAAAGTTTTTTTTTTTTATTTTTCTCAAATATTTATTTTTAATTTCGTAAGTAGTAGGTAATATTTTTAGTTATAATTTTGTATGCATTCATGTATAAAAGACCATGTATGAACATGACTAGAATAAACAATTTTTAGATAGATTCTTATAAGCTCTCTGTGTTTTCATTACTCTGTGCCGGTAATTAAGCACTCATACACTCCCATTCATTGCGTTTTTATGTTACAATCCAATTGTGGCTTCCCCGAAAATATTTTATATGTACATACATTAACTGCATTGTGTGTACAATTGTACATTAAGTGCATTAAAGTGAAATAGGTATATTCCTCAATAGTTTTTTTATTATAGTCCAAGTATCTGCAAAACATTGACAAAATATTTATACAGCGTAAATAAATTATTTGAATTCCTTACTCAAATTTTTGCCTCACTGGGGATCGAACCCCGAACCCATTAAAAACAGTCCACCATGATAATCATTGCTCCATCAGGTCGCGATGATAAGTAAAATTATGACTATTATCTCTTTTAAGCCAATATCGCACCTCATAAAAAAAAAGTGTACATGGTGATTATACGCACTAGACTAAGGGTCGGTTTTTTAAATCCTTAGTTAAGGTGACAAATATTACTAATGATTAAATTAGCCCCTAAATCGTTCGTAATAAGGCGATAGTTTCCCCATTACTTAATATTTTAATTTTTAACCCTTGGTCGCAACTACGGATCAAAAAACCGACCCTAAGAAGAAGTCTATTGACTGTAGTAGCCTTAAAATACTTAATAACAGCGACAGTCAGACGCTAGACAAACGATTCCACCTAAATCAGATGACCTATAAACCGGATAAGTCTCGCTCCCTAGGAAATTTACCGTAACTAATTGATTCTGTCGTTCGGAACTGTATAGACCATTAGACTATGGTGCTTGGCGTGAAATTAGGTCAAGGATCTAAGATTTGACATAACTTTGATTATAAGTACAGTCACGTGCAATAAAAGTATTTATAAGTACATGGGCATATTTTCAAAAAAAAAATTCACTCTGAAAATGTATATAGATAAATAGACACTTAACAATTCATACTACAAACCACCCGAGTTTCTCACAATAATGTACCTATACATTTTTGGCAAAAATATGGACATAGATTGTTTTCAGATATTTGTACACACGATTACTAATGTAAGTAGGTATGTTAGTCTTTGTTTT
>LGAG01000311.1:127812-143017 GCA_001278395.1 Lerema accius | reverse complement strand
TTTAATTGATAATACCATTTTCCTAAAACTGCGAAGACACTGACTAGGTACTTATACAGGCTTCAACTTCAAACCATTACCTGAAACAAAAAGAAACGATTATTAGTCATGGCGATAGATATTCACACATATACAATAATTTATACTACACATAGTAATAGGTATATTTAGTGGCTTTTGCAGCCATAAAAAACATTCCGCGCTATAATGTATTCCTCTGTAACTTACATTCAACACCTTTAAACTATGTCATCAGAGCAATCACACATACTGTCCTTAAATGTATGTAAGTTTATGATAATGACAATATTATACAAGCTCTAGTCAAGGTTTGTCTTCATGTCTTATAAAGCGAAAGAAATGAGACATACCTACTACATAGCATAATAAACGCATTAGACTAGAAGTCTTTCACAGTGGGATGATAATACTCTATTACGGGTGCTAAGGACACATGAAGAGCGGTATAGAACCCAGAGGAAATATTGGAGGGGGTAGATAGTGGTTTTGGGGGTCATGCAATGGTTGATTTAATTTACAAAAAGGTAAGGTCTTATGAGTATACTTTAACAAGAGGCGACCATCTGTCCTCAGGAGTAGCAAAGCATTGTTAATACCTATCATTAAGAAGGCTTACTAATCAATTCACCGACCTACAGTCATATTGTATGGGTATATATTAGAAGTTTGTCACATATGCATGGCGGCAGTATGGCGGCCCTGCAAGCCCGTTTGCTATTTTCATTATTTCAAAATAAAGTTATTTTGGGGAGCGGTAAAAACAAATGATTCTCAAAGTGTTAGATGACAGAATAAGTTTGAGAACCTCTAGGCTAGAACTAGAACACCATAACAATAATCCATAGCTTCAATAATGAGATTCAAAGCTAATTGACGATTTATAGTTCCACGGAGTTCAGTAGGTCAGATAGGGCGTGGAATCAAATAATGTCGCCCCTTCATAGTGATAAATGGGCGTTAATGGGAAATGGTAATTTATGCGCTGGCAACACCGTAATTTGCCGAGCTTTTGTTATGACGCAAATGTGATGCTATGAGTATTGGGTGGCAATTATTATAATTGCGGAAAACTTCACTAGATCTTTTTTTCCGCACCTTAATGTCTTAACTACAGCGGAATTGTTCCTGCTGTAAATACTTACGTTTAACTAAATTAAGTTCTTAAGATAGTAATACATTGACTCACACTAAAACATAATACATTTCGATTTCATTTGAACTAATTCTAACGAGTTGAACTGCTGATATGTTTTCACCGCAGCAATAAAAAAGGTCAATTAATGAACTAAAAAAATATCTGAAGCCATTATCAAACACATCGAAGAACTAACCAACCAAGCAAAAACCCATAGCATTCCTGAAGCATCACCATATTCAAATCAAAACCAGCTTGGAAACATCATTATTTCATTAAAACCAATCGTTACATGCAAGTATGTATAGATTGTACAGTCTAGATACTCCATAATCGATTGCACAAGAACACTAAAATAATTCACGGTCATTGTTCGTGAAAACAACGTGGAGTATAAAACAACAATCGTCTGAAACTCTTTTAAAGTCGAACACATGGCCAGAAGTTGCGTTTAACGGCCCTCCTTGTTAGGTGGGGATAATTATAGAACTTTATTACAACCAAACGTTGCTTTTATTCTTTTTATACTGTGTTTTCTTTGCCACAGATGTAGGTAGTATCGTTTTGGCGCGTTTATTGGAGTTTTGCGCGTTTCTTATAGGAGTTTGGTATGGCTTGAACAGTATACTTTCATCTTATACGGGCAATTCAAGGTTGGATTTGAGAAAAGATATCGAATTGTCTCGAAAATTACACGTCGCAAGTTGAAAGCTTTAAGTTTAAGCTTTGAATTAAGAATAAATAAATAATTAATAATTTGAATTACATTAAGGCCCCGTTTTGAACTGAACTTGATACTGAACCCAAAATTGTAGGTACTTGAAAAGAAAACGCACCTATAGGTAGCGGTCATGTTTTGGAATTTAGTATGACTCCTGAAAGCCTATGACTGAATTTAAAGTCTGCTATTAAGCACGAGTTCCAAGAGTTTATAAATCCAAGCAAGTGCTACCATCATCGAAATCGCGCGCTAGGTTAAAAATTTAGCAAATCGTCGACAAAATGTTGTTTTTCCATGATCAATATTTAAACTAACATTACCGCTAACACCCTCTAACTCTAATAGAAGGAAAACAACACTAATTACTTACAAAAAGACACATTGATAGTAATTTACTTTATCTATCACAATTTATAGCGAAAAATAGGTTAGGTTACTAAAGTAATACTAAGCTTATTGAGGCTAACTGAGCTGCAGCTATGGCGACGACCTTAAAACCCATTGGCTAAACCCCCATGGAGCGCTGCTGGAAACCCATAAAGCTTAATGAACCTAGAATGACGTCATTGCACAAGGACAGGACTAGACTTGTTTGTCTTGTTAGAACATGTTATATAGCGAGCGAGAAACTATTTTACGAAAAATTTTTTTAAGTTAATGCCAATTGTAAAGTACGAGTAGTTTGATTAGTTTTGGAATCTCTTGATATTTAATAAGCATCACTGACACACGTATCTAAGTCGCTTTTGAATCGAATCTTTGTTTGCCGTCTAATTTCTTAAAGAAACTTATAAGAGGGACCTTAAAAGAATCTTAGTAAATATACGATAGGACGATCACATGAAAAGTAATGTACGTAATGAAATTTAATATTACTTGTTCCGATGAAGGAAAGTATAGTGAAGAAACCCGCACATTTAAACGTCTCTCATAAAGTTTTCAATGGTGCGTTAAAACTGCCAATAGGGACTTGGTAAGTTAGGGGTTGCGATGATGATGATGATGACGATGATGATTATGTATAAATTATATATCTGACGTAAATAACAACGGTTACGTTTCTTTTCGCTTCTCGCTTATCTTTAGCGGTTACAAGTAACAGGTTGATCTAAGCTGTTCAATTTATCCGAACACTCGCAGTTTTTATTGGCAACTAGGTCATATGACACAGCGTTTGTCCAAAGATAGCCTAGAATAGTCTAGATTAATCTAGTAATCAACCACAAAAAGGTAGTTATGGATTAAGATATAAAACGATCTAAAAAGTGACTATTGTAAAATTATTTAAAAATACAAATAAAAGGTTATGTATCCGAAAGAATTATATAACCGAAGCTGTTGGCAAACGCTAGTATTCATAAATTATTAAATCAAAGAAATGATATAGAAAGTACAGAGAAACCACCAATATTAATTACCAAATAATATAATTAATGACCAAAGCTTTTCACAATAATGTCCAATCACTTAAAGAATGGGAGCAACATATCATTAGCTACAATGCATCACTTTCCAAAACTTAAATATTTTGTTAATATTTCAAAGAGACGAAAGAAGAGTTACCTACATCTAGTAATCCCATTCTTTAACGAATAGAGTAGTAGGTTAGGTACCACTAGAAAAATAGGGAAACATAGAACTAGACAAAAATTCGGGGTTCGAGTCCGGGCCATATTTGTATGCAAGTCAGCTTGAACGAACATTGACCTAGAAGCCAAGGCCAGTCAGTTATTTGATGTTCCAAATTCCGAATAGTTTTGCCAGACGGAATTTTGTATGGAAATATTATTTAAGGCACGTTACACACTGTACATACAAAAGATGAAATAGTAGTTACGTAGTCCTACTTCCTAGTAATACTTCAAATGTGAAAGTTTGTGAAGATTTTTGGATATTTGTCTTTTCTTCAGATTCAAATCATAGTATAGTTTATAATGAAACTTGGCACATGTGTAGAGTAAACCTAGGAACAGGACATATATACTTCATTGACCGTTTCCATCTGCCTGGTAAAACAAGCTACAGTTACTTATACTAATTCAATTACTTAGATAAGAAAGAAATGAACCCTTAAACCCAAAAAACAATAAGCCACCGCCACGACCACGAAATCAGACTTTCTCCGAACTCCCCAAATATTTCGTGAGCAGTCCGGAATACTTTGAAGTGTCAGTTGAGTGACAATTAAAAAACTTATCGGCTACTCATGCGAGTATTAGTGCCACTTGTATGAAGCGGCTGGTTGAGTCACGAGATGAATCAATTGGCCCGCAGTCGCTTTGCTGTTGGTCACAATGACTTAGGTTTGGTGTAAGATACAAGAAATCGCGGGTTCCTTTTATTGAACCACTTAAGCAGTAATAGCTTAGTAGTTTGAACGTTGGTTTCCCGAATGGGAGTTTCTGAGGTCCAAAAAACATACCAAATGGTCCGGTTTTATGTCTTTGCGCGTATATTACATCTGCTTCTTTTTATATAACATTATGTATTTTATGAAAAAAATGGTTTTTTTTCCGAGGAGATATTTTATACGTCACTCTCATGTTACATTACATTACGTTACAGTATTACATTGTTACAATATTACATTAGGTACGTCAGTCTAAACAAATAACAGCAGTACTTACGAGTGCGACAATGATTAAATCCTAAACAAGTATAAGTGCTATATTAAATATTATTATCTAAACGCATCATCCTATGACTCAGGCCAGCCACGAACGTCTTACAATCACGCAGGGCATTAAAACTTCAATTGTTCGAGCGGAGTGCATCCACCAATGCATTACGAATATGTCATCTGATTGCTTAACGAGATGACATACTGCTTTTGTTTATGAGTATGTTGTGCCTCCACATATCCACATATGGATTGAATGACTCAATGATTTCCGCATAACATACCATACGTAGTTTAGAGGTAAATCGAGGATTACAGAAGGTAAATTATGGTACTGAAGGTACTCTACATTATTAAGCTCCTACATTTAATAAGTCTCTGAAAGATCTGGCATTGATAAAACGTTGGTTATTATAGAGTTAGATAAGCAATCTCTCGTAGGTACTTGTAGTGCATTATTTTTAACTTTGTACAAAGCTATCGTTTCAAATTCTTCCTGTTCTAGGTCGTAAATATTTACATCATTCAATTTTAAACCTAATTTCACCAGTGCATAGCGTTAAGATCATTTTCACTGATGAGGTAACTATCTAGTACCCACCCTTCTAGATTTAATCATGGTAATTTTTTGTGTCCGTTGCAGTTAGTATTACGAAACCTACTAGAGGACTTTCTAGCTTCCATATTTCTTCTGTGATGCCTTTCATTCTCTGTACTTTATCAGCTATTTACATTACTAACAAGTCATGAAAACAAAACGTAAGCATATTAAACAAGCTTAGCATTTAGTATTCCATGAGCACTAAGTTTTCTAGCATCGTGACTGCCGGTGCCTGTGCTTTGGAGATTATAACAATAGTGTTTAGGAATAAACTATCGTAGTGCTATTATTAAAACTTTCCCATCGCCCTATGGATAAATGGGAAAGGGCACCTGCTATGCTACTTGTTAATTTTAAGATCCTAGATGTCATTAGACAAACTATTGTACGTTTCTTTTAAGCTTTGATTGGTACCACTGTAATTAAAGTTTCTTTTTACAAGTTTTTCTACAAAAAAGAAAAATTTAATCGATTCCGGTAAGTTCTCAATTTACCAGTTCAGTTCAAATTAAACTGTGGTCCTATTTGAGGTTTCTTCTACATACACAATGTTTCTACATAATGTTTCTTCATCATATAGACAAAAGACTAGTTCAATGTAAAGTTTCATTTCATTGTCTACGAGTTCAATCCCCTTTGAGGGTTCTGAAGTACCCAAGAGCTTTTCATGTAGTAATTACTCTCGGGGACAGAACAAAACTGTGTGCTATTCTACTTAGAAATCAAGATCAGACGTGACTCAGGGATTAATTCTTCGTATTTCTATTGTACGAACAAGGTGGTAATTGCTGTTTCTCGTTTGCGAATTGTATTGATATAAAAAGTGATGATTGCTAGGTGGAGTCAATTTTAACTTAGCTTTAAGGACGATAAGAATGAACATTACTTAGAAAAAGTAAACAAAGCGTATTAGGTATCTATTTTTTCTTATAGCTAAGTTTATTTTCTGCACTAATCGAGATACGAAAATATTTGTTGAGAAATTAATCTTATAAAATATAAGGCTTAGTACCATAAGGAAGTCAGTTCAGGGAACTTTATTAACCATATGTTATAAGAACTGTTACGCAGCGGATGTTATGAAATGTACTTATCGTAATAAGTGCTGATCTATTTTGTAATAAACAAGAGTTTTCTTCGAAGTGCACTGGCACAGAGTAGCCGATGACAGAGAAACTTGAGATATAAAATAAAGGCCAATTTCTTTAGTCCAGCATTTCTTAATGTGGCCGATAACTCTTTGTAGGCGCTGAAGTGGGAAAGGATGGTAAAGAGTAGGTACCTATATCATAGGAAATTGGAGGTGCAATACTTAGACTATAAATATGATGGATAAAATAAACTATATAGCACACGAGTTATCGGTGATATTGAGTTCTCTACTTAATTAGGTAAGGTTAATTTGACAGTGAAATAAAAAGCAAACATCCCCATTCTTGATCCTGACCAAAAACATATTTGAATGTCCCCAACATCCAATTTTTTTTAACCGAATTATTTTTAATGGGCATGGTCTGTATACTCACTACTCTGTGTGAGAATCTTCCAGTGCTGCCTATAAACTATAAACTCGCACTTTATTCGTACATCCCATTAAATTTACGACAGTTCTATCAATGGCTGAATTTTACAGGCCACACTTGACCTAGTGTACTACAATGTCACAACACACCAACATTTATAAGGAAGTCAGCAGCTTGTTTTTTAGGTTCCTTACGTCATCAGGACAAAGACATCTGTTTATCAAGACCCTTTTTCTTAAGAAAGTGTAGTGTAGTGTGTGTGTGTGTAGTGTGTGTGTGTGTAGTGTGTGTGTGTACTTCACTTGAAGTTAATAATCCAAAAACGAGAAACTCATGGGGAATTCAAACCTGTGGGTTATTCTTGTCAAATTAAATCGTCTACTACTAAATTGTCAATAAATATTAGGGTCACAAGTTTTTATAATAAAATTTTAATTCGTCGTTAAAAGTGCCTTACTGGGAATCGAACCAGGAACGAACGACCATCTGGCCTGGTAACTATTGCTACTTATGGTGAGAATATAATCGATTCTACTTAACAATAGTTACCATGAGGAACTGAAGACTTTCCCACTAAACCTTCTCGGAGTTGAACTCTGACCTACAAAGGAACATTCGTCACCATAACTGAATCATGAGTCATGTATATAGCGACCATCGTTCTGGTCCGGACAGGACCAATCCGGTTCTAAGTGCATCTCGACTATACTCAATGACATGATGATTTTTAAATTTTGAAGATAAGATAGCCTCAGATTTCACAGCTTAGAGTAATACACTATTTTTATTACTCTAAGTTCCACGGATACCTATCTAGCTATCTACCAGTTACACTTAACATTAATGTTATGCCTCGGAATTGTCTCATTCACAGTAAAACCATCAATTAATTAAACATATTATGTATTTTTTACGGACTCATTTAATCAATTCGTCGTATTTCTGATGAAGGCTTGAGTACTACCACCATTGTCCTTAGGTCTTTTTTCAACCAACTTCGAGTGAAATAAATACTTAAGATTACTTACTTAATGGACAATAAAAAGTATGACCGTAATAGTTCATAGTGTAGGTACAATGGAATGTATCCCAACTTTTATCACAACAGGGAGTACCTTTTTGGAGAATGGTATTATCCACAAGGACATCATAAAGCAAAGTTCTTACCGTGGAAGTAGTAATGATGGCAATACCACTATTGTTTTTGATTCTGAAGGTGGGCGTTTGACCTTTTCTATCTAGGCTTTTAGAACGGGTACGGGATCTTCAGAGTTAGAGAGCTATCAAATTTATGTTTGGAACCATTTGAAAGGACAGTTATATGTAGGCGTAATGCTTCCAGACGTAATTCAGTCAGATTTAGAATTTATAAAAAAATTATAGTGACTTATCCATGATATTGAACACGAAAAATATAAGCCTATTTTATGAAAAACAATGAAACTTGAAACTCAGTTGTGGGATACTTACAAACTTACAGTGTTCAGGTATAATGGCGATAATACGTAATCTATTAACATTCTTAAAGTAATTACGATGTAAAATGGTCACTTATAAGTACTTTAATGACGCGAAAGAATGTCAATTACGAGCATAAAAACCAGTTTTATGTGAAGATACAATCAATTTTGTGATTATAATGCAAGTTCGTCCAGGCTTATCAAAAACACGCATTGCAAATTATGCCTTCCGTCTCTTTCCTACACCTGTCTTTTGTCTCTTTCCACATCGATGATGAATCGAGAGAGCCTTTCAATCGAATGCTTGATTTTAAATTGTCGTTTTTTTAGTGTCAGCGCAAAAAAAAAACTACACGGCAGACAGTTTTCCTTGTTTCTATTGGTCAAGAATTGATTATATTTATCATGCGGCCAGTATTTTTTATCAATTTGTAATAAAAATAATAAGTACAGCTTACAGTCATAAGAATTCATTTCTCAATGACATTCTACATTTAAAATTCAGGCATTGAGTTTTTGTTTGCGAAAAATCGGTGTCGATTGCGATACGGCAATAAATATTTATCGATTTTCTATTTTGAAATTCGAATACAAATACTGTATTGTTTTTGCAGTTCCCTTGAATAACTCGTATTGTTCTAGAAATGTTATGCGTTATGCCCTGTTTGTCGTGGGTCTCTGTATGTAGGTTATTTTTAGTCTGTGGTACGGGAATGAGTGAAAACACGAGGGCTTTTATTTTGTCTGTGCAAAACGAAGAGTGTAGTGTGTTAAAGAAAGGTTCACAGTTTTATAGTTGACTATATAACCCTAAGTTAACACCATCTAAACCGTCAAAAAACGTCATATCTTTCATTTATTTAAACAGGTTTAAGCCCTTATAAAATTAATGACAGATTTTTATGACCGCTTCATCAAGATAACACACGATACCGAATATTTTGAATAAAAAAGTATTTTATGTAACCATTTCAAATAAACAACTTGTAATTAGTTTATGGAATTTCAAGTAGTAAGATGACTGATAAGAATGATATTTATTGAATTGAAGTTAAAAAAAACATATTAACAATACTTAGATACATTACATCACTAAAATAAAAATAGCTCTATCCTTATCCCCATTCAAGTAACTTCCTCATATTCCTTTCTCGAAGATTCAGGATGAATGAAGTCTACAAGTTCGCCATAAACGCTTGATGCAGACGATCGGTGCGCCAATTCACTAGAACCGGATCGTTAGTGATGGGTCAGTTGACAACTATATCGATATTTTTTTATCGATAAAATATTAAGAATCAATTGCAGTATTATAAGATTATGGCACCGTTTTTAAATAGTAACAATAGAATTTTAATATGTGACCTGAAATATGTTGCTACCTCCCTGAAAAAGAGGTGGGACACGTAAATAGAAAAGCTTGTATTTTAATGTCGATCGATAAATATTACGCAACCAATTCACACAGTACATAATAGTACTCATAATATTACATTTTATTACCGCATTACTTAAAATCAAAACATAAAAAAAAACAATTTATAATCAGACTGTGTTTGCAAAAAATTCAAGGGCGCAACTCAATAAAGCATTCATTAGTTTGAATTCAGACGACATAACTCAATTTGCAGGACCTTGAAACAAATGGGCAATATTTTATTAGAGGAAGCTGAAAAACAGGTCATCTATAATTCCACATGTGCTGTACTGATTACGTCATGTAGACCAAAGCGAATGATTAATGGTTTGAAATGGCTTAAGAAATAACTCTGTGAGATTTGCTTTAAGACAACTTAAAATTTAATGAGCATGTTCATCATTTTATTGTGTATTATTTAACAAACCACGTTTGCTTAGGTGATTTATTTTTCATCCATATAGAATTAAGTTTTCACATCATTACTAAGTACCTAAAACATTGTTCGTATTATAGAAATAATAAATTGATAATTTAATTAAATTCTAAGAAATAATTAATCGAAACATTAATACTTGATAAATAAGCCACGATTATTAATGTTTATTAATGTTATTTTAGATTTAATAAAAAAAAAATATATCGTTTTTACTGAATACTTAAAAATCGATACTAATATTTTTTCTCTACAACACATCACTAATACAGAATGCAGCGCAGTAAGTCTCTATGTGAATGAACAACTGCAGTGCTTACGAACTTATGTACCTGCGCCGTCCCGTTTACTCCTTTAATTTTTGGGAACGTATGAGCGAGACAAAACAGGGTAAGAAAGCCTTAGGATTATAAAGCTGTAAAGTTGAACAAGTTTCGAGCACAGATTAAAAACACTGGGCCCTTGTTTGAGTTGTATTGTTTGTGTTGGAAGCCATATTTGAGGCATCGGTGCACTAATGCGCTTATTAATTCGTATGTTACCGGCTTCTTTGAAGGGAGATTAAGTTATTGTGAAGCAAATCGTACATCCGATTTAAGATTTTACAAATTTCGTTTCTTCTGTACATTTGAGTTACAAACTGTTTGTTATTTTATAAGAGTCAATTTTTTTGCCAGGAATACAAACTTTTACTACTTTTTACTCCCATACAAACTTATTACGGTGATCACTGAAATCGTGTCCTTACTAATTAGGAGAACTAGGTGTCTACTACCTACTTTTGTTTAATCTGTAAAAGCAGCATGGACAATAGGTTATCTAGTACACACTAAACGGATTGTGCGAATTTAGACAGTGTTAGTCTTGCCCCGTGTGTTAGTCTTACCCCACCTTACCTTATATTGAATATTACCTAATTTCCACGAGGATGACGGTACTGTCATCGATAAAAATGTTGTTTGGCTGCTATGAATATGAGTTCACCTAACTAATATTATGAACGCAATATGTCGCTATGATGTCGTAGCTACGTCGTAATCCAGTCGGGTTGTATTTTTCTGCTTTAACCAAACCTATTTTCTACATTCAAATATTCTACGAAATGAGTTCCAGAGGCAAGCATTGATTTCCACTTCGCTTTTGTAAAACTCCCTCAAGGTATTTTTCAATTACCTATAATATATAATGGTGTGTTTGTAAACAAACGGAAACATGAAATCAAAAACAATACCAAAATTACAATTCGCGGCAAAACTAAGCAACGCAAACCCGTTCGCGTATCAATGCTCCGTGCGCGGGGTCATTGCTCCCAATATGGCGCTAAAATAGAACGAAAGAATGCCCGCCATTTTAATTCTAACCTCCAAAAACTTAAAACTGTTTCACAATTTCGTCGTAAACAATCGACACTTCACACCTTAAATGAAAAAAGTAAATGTACTTACTTTAAGTGCCAAGTATCACTTAAAGGACCACAAGCAGTATGTTTAAAAAAGTTTTGGAAACATTACTTAACTGTTATGAAATGTTTTCGATAAATTACTATTACAATGAAGGCGCTAATAACTTGTCTTTCTTATCTGATAGTTGAATATACAATAGGCTATATATACCATAAAGAAAAAAAAAACAATTGAAAAAATTAAAAAGCTTATCCAATAAAAATAATTCGCGGCAAAAACCGATGGTGTCGACAGATAAAAAGGCGGCAACCGGCAGCTACTGTCAAGTTTAAAAGGCAATGATATCAATCGCCATTCAGCCAAGTGAGGCGCGTTCATAAAAAAACAATTGAAAAAGCAGAGTGTTAATCGATAAATCATCGGAGTTTATTCGATTGACATTGTTAAAATCATCCCTTTGGGGTCAAAAACCTCGTTCAATTGGTGCGAGTAATGGAGGAATTTTAACATGGCAACTGTATGCGGGTTGTATTGTGGATGCTTACTCAGTGAAAATAATCAATGAGTTGAGTGAGATTCTGGGGATTATGCGTGTCTTTTTACGTTATTAACTTGAGCCGGGTTTAATACGGAGTAATTCCTTTTGGCATTTCTCTGAATTACTTGATACTTGACTGGCAGATCGCACGTCATGTCGCTGCAAAGATTATGTCGCCTTGTCTTACTGATAATTGAGTTCAATTTATCGTCGTGTCTTTTATACTGTAGTGTTAAGTTTTTTAGTAAAGGAATTATTGCTATATTGAATAATAAAACAACAGACGAAGCCTCATGATGATAAGTAAACAACGTTGCCCATGCACAGTTTTAACACTGAATGCATTACCGATAATAATAATGTTCAAAAGATGTTCTGAATAGGTTAAAAAATAATACTTTTGTAAAACGATTGTTAATAAAAAGTAAATTACGTTCATAAGTATTGAAATATAAGTGCTTGATAATATGATTCAGAATTTTAAGATCCATTAGTCAACAAAGTAAGTGTCGAGTATATTATAACAAAAAAACAAACGCAGCATAAACTTCCAGGCAATCTAAGTTAAAAGAAGAAAATACTATACTATCTACTAGTACATTAATGAATGTCCATTATAGTTAACTAATGTACTACTCATTAAGTAAAGTATACAATCTCCTTTTCATTGACTTTTTGAAACGTAGAGATACAACGCGTGGGTAAGGTAGAACTTTTAATTATTTACTGACAAGCTTTAATTAAGAACCGATCGAGCCCACGCCTCAGAATTCAAGTTTGGAACCCGTAATTATAGGAGTTAGGGAATAATACTTAAAATTCCACTTGTGAAATTAACAACTAAGGTAGGTAGGTACTCTGTGCTATGCTTAGTTGATGGTCGTAGAATAGATGTGGTTGGTTATGTATATTTAAATACTGTAGCCTAGATTCTACAACAGAAATAACGACAAATAAAAAGTATCTCTATACTATAACCGCTCTGCAAACATTAGTAAACCCTGGACTTTACATTGATCATAATATGGAAAAATCACGATTGCGCCAGAAATATTTTACTAACAGGACCTATTAACAAACTAACAGACCCCCTTATTCCTACTTGAAGTTTGTTACGATGTCCATGGGCGGCAGGGGTTGGTGGCACTGTCAGCTCGTTTGCTATCTTGAAACCATAAAAACTGTATAAGTATCTGTAATCTATATAGTACGATGTCGATTCCCAAATTCACCTGTACTGTAAGAGTTACATAGGCTATTCAATTTCCCTCATTTCCCCCTTAAGCCATTTTGAGTCTATTAGTATTTTGTGGTGTATCTATCTATCTACATTTATCCATCACATAACCCCCAGTCGGAGTCAAACCCGGGATACCTAGCTTCACAATTAGGGTCACTATCAATTAAGCTATGGGCCTATAGCATTATCAAAATGTCGTACAATAATATTCTTTGTATATTTGATAAGCTTGTGCACCAATAACAGATTAAACAAGTATTTGATTTCAAAGATAACATTCATTCAATCATTCATTCAGCTGCCGACGTACATGTTACTTCTCTTTTGGTTCAAAAAAACATCCAAAAACTATTGATTGTCTAAAATTAAACAGCTGCAGACGAAGCACACGACAAAATTGACTCCGAACGGCCGACACGCAAGAGGAATGTTTGCTCGCCGTAAACGTAATAATTGTGAACGTTTAAACGCTCGCGTGTATCCGTTTATTCCGTCCAATGCTGGTAAACATGGCTATTCGTTTGAGAGTAAGATTGTACACTTATGACTTGCACATTTTAATGCTTAAATGGAAGTAATAAGTACTTATTTGACATGTAATAATATTAACAGTAATAATTCACATTTATAGAATCTCCATAGGAATCTGTTCCCTGAAACGTGAAACGCATTGATTGAAATTTCTGAATCGCTGGAAATTGAATCCAGGACCATTTGATTGGCATTATGGTGTTTATTGCATCATAGGAGTCTTATATTAGTACTACGGAACTTAGAATACTTTGGTATTCTTAACATTAATGTTACGTCAAGATATTTGTTTGATAATAATTAAATAATTTTATTTCATTACGAGCTGTTGCCCGCAGCTTTGCTTGCGGAAATTATACTTTTGTGGTGATATTTACCCCCTTAAGGGTTGATAAGGTTCTTCATTCTTTTCAACCATACACCCAAACACGAATTTACAAACTTCTAGCTTTAAAATTTGGGTAATTTTCATACAAACTTTCTCATCCCTTATTTTACCCCCTTAGAAGTTAAATTTCAATTTTTTTTTTAATTTGCTCTTCTTAGCTTAGTATCGAAAACCTAAATACCAATTTGCAAACTGTTTGCTTTAATTTTTTTTTAATTTTCATACAAACTTTCATCCCCTATTTCCCCCCCTTAAAGTGGGAATTTCCAAAAATCCGTTCTTAGTGCTCCCCTACACTCTAAAAGGAACCTCTGTGCCAAGTTTCATGTTTCTAGGTCTATCTGTTTAGGCTGTAGCGTGTCTGTCAGTCAATCAACATTTTTATTAAGTATGATTTAAATTTATTATGCACCAATCAATCATTAGATACAACTAACTAATACAAGCCAATCAAAACTCTAATCCAATTATACAAATTAGTTTAAAACCACACAATCACTCATCCATAATTAGTTTTATTATGCGTTTTATGTTACACGAGTATTTTTTCACCAACGACTTTTATTTTTGTGTTAGTTTTACGGTTCTAAATTTTATGGTGCATAGCGACTTCAAATCATGGCTTCTCGATTGTAAATGATCGACAAACAAGCTTACACGAGTAGATAAAGTCGATAGCAATTTATTTTAGTTACATACTTCTAATGTTGCAATGCAATACATTTTCGTATCGCCTTAATTAGCCCGCTAACATAGCACCACTCAGGTATAGCCAAAATAAACACACGTACACGGTAAATTTATAATGTCATTGTTAACGCTAACGGCACTGAATCGCAGATTTTTTAACCCAAATATCAGATTCTTACAAAAAAAATTAAGCTAAGGTGTGGTAAGACTAACACACGGGGCAATACTAACACTGTCTATTATCTCGATATGCACTTGAAGAAACGACATGTGTGTGTTTTAGCCCAGAACATTTATGTTTGTTCTATCTTACAGACTGGAAGAATTTCGTATTTAAGCTATACGTATCGAGATAGAGTGTTAGTCTTACCCCACCTTACCTTATAGACTATCTCACTCACACAACGAAGAGGAATCTAATAACACCTTACAAGTTGAAATCCGTCAAGATATTTGGGATAGAACCAAAGAATTGACATAA
>LGAG01000311.1:96928-109833 GCA_001278395.1 Lerema accius | reverse complement strand
CATAGCAACTGAGATTTCGACTCCAGTCTTTGTGTGATGGAGTAAAACAAGGTATGAATGAATAAATGAATGAGTGATTGAATTAATTTTTATTCGTTCCAGTAGATACAGATAAGGTAAAATCAGTAGTGACATCCGAAATATTAAAATCAAAAGATCGCTCGTAGCATACATACAAACATACATACGTTCGAAAAACATCCAACTTCGATAATTAATCAATAGGAAGTAGCGATAACCCCAACACAGAGAAAGACACTTGAAATGGTCTATAATGGCCGTCTGTCTCGCACGCGCGGCCGTAATCCAATACTCTTGATGTACCGACAACGAATCATTGTGAAGCTATTTCTCTTCATACTAACAACCAACAGTACCGGGCTTGTGGGTTTACTAAACTGCCTGGATCCAGGTAGATTCCCGGGATAGACAAAAGACACAGCTTCACCCGCATAATTTTGCCATATTCGCAATATTTTTTACTGATTGCTCCTCTCCTATTAATCTTAGCGTGATGTTATATGGCCTATAGCCTTCCTCAATAAATGGGCTATCATACGCTAAAAGATTTTTTCAAATCGGTCCAGAAGTTTGTGATTTTAGCGCGTTCGAACAAACAAACTCTTCAGCTTTATATTATTAGCATAGATTAATATGTGCAGAGTTAAATTTTGAACTCCTTTAAAAAAATAATATAGACATGTACAAGACTAAGATACTGCTTAGTTTAAGTTTTCCTATGTCCAAATCCGTCACGCTGCTTAGGCTGTTTGCCAAAGAAAATAGCATACATACTTACGTAGAAGAAGCATTATAGGTACCCTCCATCTGGCGTAGTAAAAAGAAAATTAAATAAACCCTCTAAAACACAACAGAACAGACATTTTTTAAAGTCTGACTACCCTACGTCCGCACGAGTTTTATTGTACTATCATACGTTAGAAAATGAAACATGACGAATATCCAGAAATAAACGGCACAGTTACCAGAAAAATACTAACCCGGTCATGTTTAATTACAGACGTTACCTGAATTACAAATGTTACGCTTTGCCGCAATTCTGTAATACTCGTGATCCTGTTTACACGATTACAGCTTTACGCGCGAATTGATAACTATTACGTAAATGTTTACCGAGGTTTTCTATTTGATTGCAGTTGTTAATCTTCTGAAATATATTTGGGGTTGCTACTGGTTTTAAGGCGGTTTTTAAAGGAATCAACTTCGCATCTTACAACCTTTTTAATTCTGCTTATTTAAATGTCATCTTATTCCTAGTCGTCAGATTTTCATAGAATACACAAAATCTGTATGGTATCTTACAAAGGCATCTATCTAAATGTATCTATCTGTCTGCCAGTGACTATCAACATCTATCTATTCTATCCAACCCTCTGCTACGAACGTGGAATATTTCCTCGGTTCGTATTTATTCAAGTGTGTATGATCGAAAATGCATTCCTACGAGCGAACGCCCACGGAGCACAGACTATAAATATAGAGAAATAATAGATGGGGAAAAAGAATGAATAAGAACGCATTCGTGCACGCATTGAGAATGTTTTGAGATATATGTTGGCACAGATAACGCATTCTTATAACTAAAGTTGAAAGTTTACAAGTAGCTGTGTATGTAGTATTTACCTACTGATAAAGGTTATGCGTTATTAGGTAACCCATAGTTATTAGTAAACAAATAAATAAAGTGTGCCTTTTGAAAAACAATACTGAAAAGAACTCTTTTCCCATCCCTTACAATTCCTCCCTTATTTTATATGTTGTTAAACTTCAAAAGTTCACAAGTACGATCAGTTATCATACAACTATCTACGACAGTTGTCATACAAGTATCTTACATAATTATTATCATCATCATCATCATTACTTAATAAAAATGTTAATTGACTGACAGACACGCTACCAGCCTAAACGAGTAGAGCTGAAAACATGATACTTGGCATAGAGGTTCCTTATAAAGTGTAGGGAAGCACTAAGAACGGATTTTTAGAAATTCATATTTCAAGGGGGTGAAATAAGGGTTAAAATTTTGTATGAAAATTAACCAAATATTAAAGGAAACAGTTTGTAAATTCGAATTTGGGTTTGTGGTTAAAAGGGATAAAAAACCTAATTCAATGATTTTTTTAAATCAACCCTTAAGGGGGTAAATATCACCGCAAAACTATAATTTCCGCAAGCAAAGCTGCGAGCAACAGCTCGTATCAAAATAATCTTATTCTGTTAGTTATCTCTATACTGACTCTACATGTATCCTACTCTACAAGTCATTACCAACACAATGCGTGCCCGTCCGTGTATTTATCACACTTTTATAACGTTTTATATCGTCATTTAGTTGTAAACGGCTCTGCCGCCATTGTCAATACGTTTTGGTTCCATTGTTCTTGTAATTCTGTCTTTGTTTGTTTCGATAATTAGTTTTATAAGGTATCAAAGGGTTATGTCACCGTCATAGGCTAGTGATCTTCATCACCGATATACATAAAAGTTACTGTACATGCCAATTTGAGACGTATTGTCTAGCTGATAAAGTTGAACTAGTCACGGAGTACTTGCATCGTTTGTAGAATCGGTAAGGAGGTTCCATTACTTCCATTTATTACCTACATGAGGCTTGCAAGGGGGAACGAATCGACCTGAATCTCATCTAATCTTACTTTGGGGAATGGATGAGTAAAAGTCGATCAATAAATGTGACTGTCTTGAAAATGGTTACAGCAAATTACGAGTATGCTTGATGAATAAATTTATTTGTTTGTTATAACTTATAACACTCGTAGGTAACTTTTATTGCTTCTCATTTCATTAACTAAAAAGTCATTCATCCCAACTTGGGTACTTTTTAAGACAGGAATTTCCGGGTCGTATAAACAGCACCTAGAACCTCTGAAGGGTCTATAAATAGCTCCAAACGCATTACCATGCAACGGTCCTGTTGGCAAGGCTCCAAACATGGACAGAACTGGACAATAAACCTCCCAGATACAAGGCATAATTGTGGCACGTAATATGGAGTCAATGTGTATTTTTGAACCTAAGATTTAGGTTTGATTTTTACCTACGACGGAATTGAGATGGTATATGAGTTTAGGTTTGTGAGAGGCTGTGCTTTAATTTGTCTGTTTGTTATTTTGTGCAAACGATTGATGCAACTTATCCCCAACTATAACTTATTCTTATTAGTCATCTAGTGCTAACACCGTTTGGGTAACAATAAAGCGGTTTAAAATACGTCTAGAAAATCCCAATATGGAGCTATGAGTGTGTAACGTAATTATACATTGTAACTAGTTTTAAATGTAGGATCAACAGCATAGGCAAACAAAACACGCAATAAATATTTTAATAGATTTAAGGTTAGGTTAAGTAAAGGTTAAAAGGACTACATTAAAAGCATGTAGATGATACCAATAATTATGTTGTTTACCGATAACATTAGTAATTATTATCAAGAAATTACGACAGTTGATGACAATCTTGAAATTATGTTATATTCAATACTTCGTGTATGGTATATATAGATTAGAATATTTATTAGCATGCGTTCATATTAGGTGCCGGATCGTTAATGCAATTTAATTTCTAATAGTGACCTATGCGGCTACAAAGAGGTCTATCTAGATTAGAACCTACAACGTGGGAGAGCTATTTTATAGCACTACCGCATGTTATACTGTTAGCTTTATTATACGCATTATATTTTAATGGATACTAAAAATAACTCGACCCAAATCTTTAGTGCATTCAATAGTTGATGCAAGACCACTTCCTATGCAATTTTCTTTAGGAATATTTTCGTCGAACGGCGACGACAGATGACCGCCATTTTGGATGCTATGTTAACGCCATATTGGATTCGTCTAAACAGCGATTGATGTGAACACAGCGTTATTTAAATCACTTTCCAGAAACGTGTTTCGTAAGTGGCTTAGTTTTTTCATCGAAAAATTTTGAAGCTGAAACGTGAAATTCTTGTCAATTTGAGATATAAGATCTTGTAGAGAATGTCGCCTTAGCAAAGCCAAGACGGTAGCTAGACTTCTCTTTGATAAAAGGAGTTTTTGGACTTCCATCTTTTTGGGTACAAAGATTGGAAAGCATGTAGTTTAGCATTGGAGATATTTAAAAACGTCCTCAGACAATCAGAATTCTCAATGTCTCGATGACTAAACGAACATGAATCCAGCGTCACTGAAGCTCGTATCCTGAAATAATTCACACCGCACTGCATCGCACATGTGCGTAACTTTATACGCCTTGCGTAACGGACTACGTTTCCATTGTCAGGGGCGGATGTCGTGCAATTAGCTTGTTTTTGTTGGAATAAAAGAAGAAAATTTCATGTTGGCACGTATTATTTCCTAGTTATATTATAGTTTAAAACACTTACCTAATTCATTCATTAATTATGCCTCTAGTTTGCTGTGAAGAAAAACACAATTTTTTATAAGTAGCAAACAGATTACCTACTTGTATAATTACGTACCTACACAATTTAAGAGCTTAGAATTATAATTTTATGATAACAGACTGTGTTAATATACAACTATAGAGAACAATAAAAATGTTTCAATAGTCAAAATGGACTTTAAAAAAAATCTTGGATAGGTAGGTACTATAATTTTTTTTTATCTTCAACTGCAACAAACTTAAATATTTTAGTGTACATTGCGTTTTTTTTATTATTTCAAAGTGAGTGTTTGTATATCGTGTATCAATGGAAACCAGAACAGAGAGATAAACTGTGAAAATGGGTCATCACGATGCTTTCTGTAGGGCGTTTGTTTCGTTTTTACGTCTTTTTTAACACGCGGCGAAACTCACTGCGATGTTTTATTAATCAATCACTGTTTTCATACTGTTGATGCATTAAAATTATACTCATGATGTGTTTAAAAGCGTCATACTAAAGCGGTCAAGGCGGTTTCCATTTTCCAAACAATAATTTAAAAATAAATTATTCTTAATTTAAATTTTAGTCAGGACATATTTTTAACCGACTTTTAAAAAAAGGAGGAGGTTCTTAATTCAACTTACTTAAATTAGTAGGTAATTAACATATTTAGATTTTCACAAAAATATTTTTTGCTTTCTATAATAATTTTTTTAATGCTACATTTATTTTTCTACATATTATGTACCTGTATTTTTTAATAATGTACAACAAAACACGTAATAGCATCATGAACTATATCTATGTAATATCCGTATTAAAGCGTAACATACGTAATTTCTTCATACACAAACAGTCATTGCCTCAGAGATAAACGCTGCATCAAAGAGGTTAGGGTTGAACATATTTTAAAATAAATTTTACCACCATTAATTCGGTGCAACTTGGCTAATAAGCTGTACACGACCAACATGAAGTAGTCAATTCATATTGGCCGTGATTACTTGAAGCAGTTCTTTGGCTAACCTTAGGTTGCACAGCTGTTGGGCTATGAGTCAACATCAAAGTCAAATTATTTACTTTGTTTTAGGAACTAACTGCTAAAGTAGCTTAAACTTTTGGGGCCTTTCAAGTATTACGTAACGCTATTTGGAGGGAGGGGGGGTTGTGAAATGTTATGACGCGTTACAAGAATGGAACGAGGGTTCAACAACGCGTTACGTAACATATTTTTTTTATTACTAATAAAAACTAGGGAGAATGACGATTCATTCCTACTAGGCAAAATGGTAACATTTTTAGATAAAAATTCCGAAATTTAATTTTAATTTTTCAAGAAAGTGGCAACCCTATCAGTGTCCTTATCTAGCCTCATTCAGGCCACTTCCTCGATCTTATCGATCGGCTTCTTAATGAACACTGTCGTTGTGTTAATAATATTAGTTTTTATGGAGCCCTCGTCTAATATCATGTTCCGTAAATCAATATTACTTATCACCTATAGTTATATTGAATTTCACTAGCAATAAATATTTATAATGCTCCTTATTAATATTAATTCTATCCTGCTGGATTACATACATGTTTTAGATTGTTTTTTAATAGGTAATTGTCTGTAGGTAGTACATTATTACATCATAAATTAAGTACATATAGGTAGGTACATATAACATAGGTACATATAACAATCATAATATTACGTTGACACTGCATCATTATGTCACTAAACATATTGAATGAAAATATCCTCACAAATCGCAATATATATCGATGAAACATCGGTAACAACATGAGTAAAGAAAGGTATATCTGTCTATCTTATTATTGTATTATTTAATTCCAATCCAACATCTCACGAGGTCATTGAATTGCCAAGATTACAAGCAATTCACGTTGGATTCTACGTACTAAGTATCGATTTGGAAACAATAAAATTGGTTCGATTTACCGATAACTGTAATGTGACCACGCCTTAAGAGAACTGTCTGCGCGTCGCGGTGTGAAAAGACATTTGTACGGTGACTATGATTTTTAGATGATTTAAGGATATGTTTAATACGGCTTTCAAACGGAAAAATATGACGAGTTATGAAATTCTGAATTTGAATTCCGAATACGCGGCCAACGTAAAAGTTGGGACTAAATAATAGCAACCTCACAGACCAATAAAAAAATAGACGGAGCCATCGATCCGAAAAGTGACGAACATTAATATGTAGCAGTTCACGTCAGCAAGTCCACCGCTCAGTAGCACCTATACCGCAAGAAAGTGACAGATTTTCGTGCGTCACTTATTGAGTCGCAATTATGTACAGTCGATCTGTCTATTCTTTTTTGGGTCTGTGTGCAACCTTTTAATTGGAAATTGGGAGACATAACATATTCACGTAGATGTAGGAAACCATTGGTACTCGTATATTCAACAAAAAAAATGTATCAAATCAACTTTAAGTGGCTCAATTTAAATAACAAGCTGAGTGATTCGGTAGTAAATTAATCAGGAGGCCGTTAAGCTGCAAGCGTAGTAAATTACTTCATTCCAGAAAATCGTAAACCAATTTCACTTAATTGCTTGAATGTCATACGCCAAAATTATTTAATGGAAGTAAAGCTTTTTGTTGGAGCTTTAAAATTGAATTATTAATCTAAAGCTATGCTATGCTTTTGCTTTATTTGATTAAGTATGTTATATTAAAATAAATAATGGTGTAGGTACAGTATAAGTTATTTAAATTGCAGTTAATGAGAATTTTTTACTTCTACGGTATTTCGCTGCATAACGTAACTCATTATAAACTTTTTAAATTAGTTTATAAATAGTTTTCACAGACAAATTATATCAATATACATTATTTATGTTAAAGTTTCAAATACAAAACCATCAAATAAACCCGAAGAAAAATTATTGACTTCTTAAAATAAACAACTATGAGAATACACTTCGAATTTAGACCGATGATTCAAAAAAAGAATTGGCACTCAAACATGGCAACATCACAAATATTTACATTAGATAATTCGTTTAAAAAAACCTGGATTCATTTTGCCGGTCATTGACTCGCCTGACAGCGGGAAACGGGATGCGTTTTAAAACTATATTGTTTTTATAATCTACATTTTAAAGGCGCGAAATGAAAAGGCGGGACATATCAGTATTAAATTAAAGAGGAATTTCTTCACAAACTCTTACGATAGATGACATTAAGCTTGAAAATATATTTGTATTATTTGTGTATTGATTGTAAATAAAACATATTTTAAACTCATGTAGAATAGTTTTCAACAACCGGTACTATCCAGTTCACTATAAATACAGAACGGAAAATACCCTTCAGATGTAGGTCTGTACTGTAAATCGGCTACACCTAGTTTTTCAATACTAAATCTAGCTACATCTGAAGTAATGGGGATATAGCGTGGGGTTACATAAACAGATAACCTAATGGCTTACGCCGAAGAGTGATCGTATGGTAAACGTAACAAGTGGTCAAGATTTTATAAGTCACTTTTTGCTTAATAAAAGTGCTTTTATGATTAAATCACAGTGAATATCGACTTTGTAGAAAAGTCACTTAAGCCCTTTTATCCAGCTTAGATTACTCGCATGCAAATATCTTACAATACGAGTAGTTTAAAATTTAAACTTTAAGTAACAATTTTTCTCGTTTCTTGTTTGTGAGTTATGTATGTATGTCTTCGTCACCACCAGGGTTTTTAATGCATGTGTGTGTGTATCAACAACAATTTTGTAAGTATCTATTTTAATAACATTAGATAATAACCGATATCTTTCCTGCATGATTGTGATAATATCCGTGCCACCCACAGTTATAGATAGTAACACTAATTGTATGATCTAATTAGTTTTTTTTCTATGTAAAGTATGCAGTATAAAAACGAATCTAAAAAATGTAAACATCGTTTTGTATATTTCTTTATAACCTAAAAGCTTCAGTTAAACCCACGTCTAGATATTTCAAACAAAAACACAGACAATCGCGATCCGCATTTTAGTTCCCGCTGCAGTAGCGTTGAAATGAATTTCCTGTAATGTTGCCAGTTGATATATTGAGACGTAAACACTTCGGTCTATTAGCTATCTGGGTTGCCAGTTTATTCACCACCTGAGCTAATGGTTGAAGGTAAATTATGGGTAATTGCTGCGTGGGTGCGGTGTGAAGATTTTTAGGTTATCTTTTTCTATTTTTTTTTTACTTTGTCGGATTTAGTGTTTAGATTAGTTTATGGAACTACATCTGGAGTTACCGCTGTGTCAATTTAAAATCTACTCTTATTGAGCTCAATACTTTTATAACTGAAGAATGTACAAATCAGCGAATTGCAAATGGTCATCGGTAGACCATTCAATAAGGCCTGAAACCACAATCTTCCACTGAATCACACACCAAAAAATACATACGTAATAGACGCAGTGTTCGGAATAAAGAAACGTAGTAAGGAAAAACATAACGTTAATAACAAATGGATAACGTTTCCCGGTACATTTCTCGGCAAACCGTGCTCGGTAACTTTATGTCAGATCGTAAAAAAAAGAAAATATTGACCTCACTTTTTTGTTCTGAATACTGAGTCTATTATATTTTTTGGTCTGAGCACTGAATATAATTGAATTTTGGGTGGTAAAAATTTCCATGTCACTATACTAATGACAGATTTACAACCGGAAAGACAAACAACTGCGTATCAAAACAATGTTTTTTCAGTAAACAGGAACAACGTGTTGTCAATGACTAGTCTGTTTTACTGGGAATTACGTCATTTTAATAATAAAGAATGGTTTTAAATAATAAAGAGAAACGTTAACTGTTAACGGTCTATTACCTGTGCGTACACTCCTTTGTCCGGGGTTAATAGCCCGGCAAATGTGGACACATTACTGACTGTTATTTGGAGCTAGGGTGACAATCCTTTAAGGTGTTAGAGGATAATGGATAAACAATTTAAGGGGCTTCAAATATTACGTAACATAATTTAAGTAACACAACGCAAGGGGCTGCCAACTTGGAATAATTATATTTGCTATTTTTTTTGTTTAACTAAATAGCAGTGTTACGTAACGCGTTATTCGAAACCCTCTCCCACCCTTGTAACGATCGTAACGTTTAAAAAAAACATTGTTTGCGCAATACTTGGTTTAACATAATGAAAATAAATACATTGCCATGTAATTTTTTTGTTTTTATTTTATTTTACATCATGATAAATATAGTTTGCTAAATGTGCAAACATAATCGCTTACTCTTGGCAATGATGTGTAGGTGTTGCCACTTTATTGCAAACAAAAACTAATAACTCACAAAAATATTACAACAAAAGAAAATAAGTATTTAATCTATACTACTTATATTATTATCCAAAATAAATTCGTTATTATGGTCACAAGAACTTCAACCCCACACTTCCCGCAAAGTCGCCATTATAACATAATCGAACCGAACGCTTGTGTTTATAATCGTGCTTGTGTGGTCTACACACACTCACACGCGCGCGCGTTTACATATCAAACTTATGATATTGTTATAATATCTAGTTAAAGCTGAAAGGCAATTTAACGCTACACACTTCCTCTTCGATACAAGCCATATTAACGCATTTTCAACTAGCCTTTTTAGTATGCGTACTAGATAAGAAAGATGACGATTATTAACGCTAACGTTTAAACTCATCGTTAAAAAAATTATCTCACTGGGAGTCGAACTTAGGACCTTCTAAACAGCAGTTAAAATGGTAACCATTACGCTATATGGGTTGTTGTCATCTACTAACCATAGATAATCGATTGTTAGAATTCATTATACAAAATCGCTAGATAGATGATCCACGTCGCGCAATTATACAAGAAAATCTTTTTCTTTTGATATTAGTAATAAGATAAAAATTGCACTAATTTCTGATAAATTACAAGTGCACGATGATGTAACACCTAATCTGAGTTACAATAATATGTAACATATTATTATATAATCACTGGTATGTTTTTGTTATAAATAATATTACTCTTCTTCTATCAGGCAGATAACGTTTCGAAGTGCAGTTTAAGTAATAAGAGTTAGCGGAGCTAAGCGAATATTTAAAAAATAAAAAAAAAACATAGGCGGAATACAATCAGTAAATTCAACATATAGCTAATTTAGTATAGGTACCTATAGATTTTCAATACCATTAAAAACTAATTCAAGGTTAGTCTGACGAGGAAAAAATATAAAATATTTATTACCAACTACAAAAATTATTCAGTTACATATAGGCAGAATAAAATATTCCTTATTCAAAATTTAAAAACACAGGTAGGAACAACACCTACTTTGAAACAGTTCAAGTCTTGAAGATCTATCAAACAGTTTTACAGACCTATTTTTTGCCTAGTAGGTAACTATATTTTACACGTCCGTCTATTATAATACGATATAAATCGCTGTTCCCTTTGAACTAGGGCAATGGAAACCGCCGGAACCGCTCACCTCAGTGCCACCGCGGCCTAATTACTACGCCGCAAACTGCAAACTAAATACACCCATCATACATGTCATTGTACCATATGTGGCGAGGAATATAATAAACATTATCTAGCTCTACTAAGAAAAATAAAATTTTAGTGTAAAGGAATACTTTTTGGAACGTTTTGTTGCACCATAATTATAATAAATGTCTCGACATAGTCATGACTAGGATAAGTGTGAACAGACCTTAAGTTATGGTTATAGCATTGCTAATAAAACGTCATAAAATGGAAACCACATATTGCATTTTTTTTTACCAAAAACGGATTTTTTTTTTCTAGACTAACAAAACCGCTACAAAGAAGTTCCAAACGACTAATAGAAGCGTGCAATAACCATGCAAACACATCCAGTATCAGCCATACAAAAATCCTCATGAACTTTAATACCAATATCAACATATCTATCAGAAGCTTGTCCAAAAATATCCTCTGGTTATTGCGTAATATATGGATCGGGGCCAAAAACGCATCAGCACACTGGCACGCTAAGCATTCCGGCTGTTTATGGATTATGATAAATTGACATTTAAGGCACTTGATTAAAAAAAAACAAAACGTTTAAACGAAGATCGATTTATATAATCAGTTGTTTTAGTACCAAAAGAAGCAATAACAGATTTGGCTGCTTCCAAACATAATAAATGGAGACAGTAATAAGGCCTACATTATTCAAAATATGCAAGTTCATTGACCGCATTTAGTTCAAGTACTGTATCTCAAACAAAACAAATTGTGCAGTTAAAGGAATCCGATTGTCATTAAAGCTGCACAGAAAAATGCCTTTGACGTCTTCAAAAATACCTACGTATAATTAGATCTTTTTCCGGGATTGATAAGAAAAAAAAACTATTTTATCTCGTAGTTGGCTGTACAGATATAATGCTTTGGCCTGAATTCGCCCAGAAGTATTGTATTTCGATACAGTGACTTCCTGTTTGCAGCTTTTGAAATTTAAACTAAAATGAGCTTCGAATTTCAACTTTGTTGTGCCGGCATTGCGTCATCTGATCCTGATAAGTTAATCATGGGGAACGTACGCATATATCCTGTTTGTAATTACCTTTATTTTAATAATGGCATATGATATTTATTAAATGAAGGTCATGTAATCTATTTGATACTGTACGTGAGTCTACGTAAGTTAAAACATTTTTTATAAACTGCGTGTTTCAATAAGGATTGGTAGATTATTTACGTTAAAACGCGTGTTTTTACTTTTGATTGGAGCTTAAGAATTGGCTGAAATTGAAACAACTTGAAACGTTTGTTTTTACTTTAGCGGTAAGTTTATAAAGAAAATAAAGACTGCACGATATTACCCCGAATAAGATGCTATCAAAACTATAGGGCTGGGAAACGGGAGAATAGTATGAGATGCCACTCAACTGTTTGGCGGGTTCACCGAACTTCCAAGTATGGAATTTGGAGGTGAGGTCACATTGGATGCCTTTGGCGATTTAAAGACAACTTTACAACCAAGCGAATACAATGTTAGGAGGCTATCGAGTGGAGTAAACTTAGCGAATTTACGAAGACAAGGATAAAAGGCTCAGGTCTAGTATGAAAGCTAAATTCTTACGATATACGAGTATGTATATCTTCCAACTTTTTAGCATGTGGTACAAATAGTGTTACTAAAATTAAAGAAGAATCTAATAACCTGAAACGCAGTCAATAAGAATAATTTGATCCCCACTAAGTATATACCAGGTTTGACAATTTTAGTTCAGAAAAGGCGAAAAGACTAAACTTAAAAATACAAAATATTTTTAAGTAACAACCCTAGCTTTCGGTTTCATCCTTTGAAACTAACTGCCACTCATAAAGGATACGTTTCGGAAGTATTGTCGTCTCTCTTTAGGATGTACGTCGTGCTTTGAGATGAGCTGATAGTTTACTGAGAATAGTAAGTACGCATTTATCTTCTTTGCCAGTTTCACGAGCTCACAGGGTGGTCTACTCGTATAG
>LGAG01000311.1:62452-87153 GCA_001278395.1 Lerema accius | reverse complement strand
CAGTTAAGAAGAATCCTATCCATGTCCTTGTAGCAGCAGTAGAATTTAACCCTACAAATATTTATAACAAAACATCCACTCGCATGCCATCTGGTGGTCAGAATTATAGCTCGTAATTTGCATCCATTACAGACTTTTCGGATCGCTGATTCCATGCATTTCGATAATATCGAATTATCGATCAATGATCCACAACAGGAGTATGCGAATGAATTACCCTGAATTGATACTAGTTGCAATAATAGATCTAATGCATCTGATATTTACGTAAGTGATAGTTCCCCTAACATAATTATAATTCGTAAAGCTTAACGTAAAAGGCTGAATTCTAACGTCCGGAATTCGAATTCAGAATTCAAATTCTGAATTAGCTGTTGGGGAAAACGGGGTTGAAAGAAACAGGGTTAAATTGTGCCGACGAACATTTCCTTAACAGAAAAATACTTACCCGTGCCCGTGGATTATCTATCAGTAAATTGTATCGTCTACATAAAAAAAGTCTAAAAATAAATGATCTAAAAGCAATATTTGTAACAACATCATAAATGCCGCAGTCAAAATACCATCAAATTCTCTCCATTTTCGCGAGCAACTAATAATGAACTTTAATCTCAGAGCTCAAGGTTCATATTAACATAATCTTTCGGCTCATCATTGTACTAAATATGCTAATAATAATAAAGAGGCGCGTGTCTGGCTGCGCATCACCTGCGGGAGTGCCTTTTGAAAAATGATTGTACATCTTTCATCGAAGCGTGCCTTTGTAGGGGTAGTTGGGGTGACTATTATTTAAGTCATTTAAGGGACAAATTATTTTGCCAAAACACATTTGTTTATCTAGTATCAAAATAAAAATAAAATCTTCTTAAATTCCTGCAAACTAACTTAACATAATTTTTCAAAAAATAGAGAAGAGTATT
Source organism: Lerema accius (assembly GCA_001278395.1). NCBI lineage: Eukaryota > Metazoa > Arthropoda > Insecta > Lepidoptera > Hesperiidae > Lerema > Lerema accius. The sequence continues at coordinate 86,233 of LGAG01000311.1, read as the reverse complement.
ATATATTTTTTTCTTTTTAATTTAAGATTTCTCTGATGTGAAATGTCGTGTACAGTTCGTCCATAAATATTATAATACCTGCTATCCTACCAATAGGTGACGTATTGGCTATTATTTTGTTGTCAATCACAAATTACCTTTGTTGGAATATTGTAAAAAATATCCTCATAAAAAGGATGTAACTGCACCCTACAGTATCACTATAAAACTCTTTCAACACGTGCCTCAAATTAACGTAAACTCCAGTCATTAGTGCCATGAAAAACTGCAATTCAAACAGGGAAATTGGGCCACAGTGTATTATGAAACAACTTATGTGTAACACTGCATTCCCCACTTTGTAACCCTTTTGAAGTCCCTGAAATATTACAGTTATGAACGTTGTAAAAGAATAAAGGTGAAACGGTTTGAAATTAATTTCATATATTTGCATCACATTTATTTCTGGTGTATGTCTTTTATGTTTTTAATGCATAGTTGTAAAGAGATACCATGATTCATTACAGAATATATTTAAATGAAAAACTGACATAATGCGTTTATTTTTCGTCGGTGATTAATATGATCACATTTCTTGTGTTTATTTGATTGTATATTATGTGAGATTTAGAAAGAAGGGTCCTTAGGCTTGCACAGAGTGTATCTTTACCTGTAAGTTCTCATTTATCATATTTAAACGCAACTCCTGTCAGTACATAATCTTTAACGATTAATGTAATTGCTGTAATTCCTTTGTTCTAATATCCGTAATAATTGTAATAAATAACATAACCTTATCTTTTTACATGTTGGCATGTTGTAGGTTGAGAACTTGACATCTACAAGTGCCTACTATTATAGATTTTTGTCCGAATCCTGAAGGGACAGAGGTCGTTGGCCTTCCCTTGTTTACTAACTTGTCTCCGATGTCGGAAGCATGTGGCCTGTTTTGATGTTTGATTCATATTAAAATAATATCCGATCACTTGAAATGTTCACCTAATTCGGGAAGGCATTTTGAAACTAGATTCTATTAGTCTAACTACAGTAATATTTAACTATAGTTCAGCAGTGAAAGTTTCACTCGTGGTAAATAAAATCAAAGAAATGTTTAGTTTATTTAGTAGGCAAGTTAAAAAAAAAACATTTTTCAGTAGTAATGAAGGAGTTAAGTATCATAAGAATTTTATAAGCATTTACCTCAAAATTGTTAGGCAACCATTGAAGACATTGAATTATGGTTTTCGAATTATTATTTATTATACATTATACTACTGTTTTTTATCAGTAATATATTATTTTATGTATTTTTACAAAAAGCTACAACAGAATACTACTAAAGCTACTACACAAGCAAAAAACAGAATTTTGTAATTTATTTTAAAGTTATCCTTTGTATTTAAAATTGATGGTGTTCCTACACCAACTACATGCACTGTAAGTCATTGTTCGATGCCCATTTCAATGCAGCTCACCTTTAAAGACATCTTTTGTTGAGATTTACAATCTGCTCGCGTTACTCGAAGGTAATGGCTTTTCGAGGATTTTGTTTTTTTTTACGAGTAAAACCCACTTGGTATTGCCTGCTGTGCTGTTCCTAGTTCGATCTTTGAGAGCCGATATTCATGAGACAAAAATATACGTTACAAATATACGTTGTATTTCAAAGTAGGTTCACGTCTTGCATGAGTTCAACTCTGGGTTAGGTATTAGTCAAATATTTACTGATGAACTTAGAAAGAATATCGTTAGATTAATCATTCAGAAATCTCGTGTAAGACTTTTAATGTTACAAATAAAATAAAAAATATAGACCAGGTATCATATTACCTAATTATAATACAAAAACGAATGTCAAATGGCGCCATTATCAAATCGGAAGTGGATAAAATGCAACAGTTAATAAAGAATTTGGGCGATTTTCATCTTTACCACTTAGTAGCAATTATGAACAAAAAATCCACAGCTTCAGGTAACGAACCGGAATGTGAACAAAAAAAGATTAAATCACACGTAAAAAAAACCAGCGGTTTCTTTTATCGAAAAGATAAGAAAAATTACATACAATGGGCAAACAAAAAAAAAATTTCACTATTTGGTTCCGTTTTTATCGAAACAATACTCTCTTGTGAAACCATTCTGTAAAGTACACAGTTTTGTGTAAAATTTCACAAATTTAAACTGTATTCATTTGTATTAAGGTTCTGAACTTTTTGTTCAAATGTTAAACGTTTATTGGACGCTTGAGTACGAATTGTTTCACTAAATGCTTGTAAAAGTTAATAGCTTTCTTACGTTTTACATCTTTATCAAATTATTTTCATCTCATTTAATTATTGCCAGATTCGTAGCATGATAAATATGGATAATTAAAACTCAAATGAAAATACATTTGATTACAATATTTAAAAACAAATTTTAATCTCAGGAATACATTCCTTCCTACTTTTTACAGATAAACAAATTTGATTTTATCTAATATTAACTATTAACTATGAAACATTTTTTTGGTACAAAAACCCAATAAATGTATAATTTGTTCAATATTAAAATATCTCCACGCTTATACTAAATATATTATTCTTACCTAAATATAAATCAATTCGACAACGGGTTGACATCAGCAATATGTTACGAGATATCGAAAACAAAGGTATTTCGTTATCTATAACAAAAAATAGATATTTTACGGTTTGACTTGAAACGCCCGCCGCAGGTGGTATTATAAAAACGACAGAACTCTTGTCTGTCGTTGTAAAACAATAAACTTAGTTTTACAAGATTTTATTACCATTCTTGTGAAATTCCAAATTTTATGTATGAAGTTGAAATCACCGGATAAATAAATAATATTATTAAAACAGTATTCGGATTAAACTACCTGTACACGTTTGAGCATAGATTAGAAATGATTGGGTGGTTGTTCAAAATAACATACATAAGGCTACATACTTGTAATTTAATACATTACGAAGACTTACTCATCATCTCGTTATAGAAAATTCAGCTTAAAGTACGTTTAAAAATACATAAATAGAAAAGTTTATATCAAAGCACAATTATCAGCCCCCTAGCTAAATAGAACCATAACGGTTCAGGGATCCATCGCCGATGGTTCTTACTTTCTTCAATGAAAACCGTATCTAAATCCATCCACTACTTTGAAAACAAATAACACCATTCGTATGTACAAACAAACAAACACATAACCTTTCACTAAACATACCATCTCCGTTGCGTCGTGGCAAAACCTACAAAACTAATTTCCAGTCTATTCGCACATAATCGAATCTAACACACACAATACGATTACATTACACAGGCCACTACAATCTGCAATATAAAGTCGTCACTATTGAATTTCACAGGTCACTGAGCTATGAATTAGCTCACTAGATACTCAAATACCGTTACGATAAGTCAATGGATCTAGTTTGTACATTACTTATTCTACTGCATTACTAATAAGATACACGCATCTGTATTATTGTCAAACTCGAATAGTATGCTTTAATATTTCTTTTTAAGGCTTGATTAAGGTATTACAACTACAACTTTTTTTATTACTGAAATCAAAGTAGGAAATAGGACGGACTTCAGCGGTAGCAATTAAATTACCTAACAATTTTTGAATTTTTATTTAAAGTTAAATATGAAAATGTATAAGTACTTAGTTAGTTATTTAATATTTAAACATTGTGGCAAATCAAATAACAATTAGTTTTTTATATTACATTAGTTAGCGCTTAAATTATACAGACGACAGAAGCAGGCGGAAATTTGTATAAAAAAAATGGAACGGACTCTCACTTAACCACAGTCGTGGACATTTTCATTACACTTCCACTAATCTCCTTGTCGTAGGTATAATTTAAATAAAGAACTGACCATACTCGGGAAACTATACAGACTAACACTGAATAATCTTTTGTCCATTCATAAAAATAATATATCTATCTATTACAATGGCGTCAAATAATGTAAAGACACAACAAAGCATTGAATTAGATCAATAGCCACGCGAATTCCGTTAGGACTTCAATGGGTCAGATCAATATGTCAGTGGTTCTGGTGTCGTGTTTCAGTAATGCTATACGATATAAGATTAGATGGGAAATATCACTTTGTATTGTTTATCTATGAATAGCAAGCTTTGCCCTAGTCGGACGGTTTGTCTATGAAATAAATTGTTGTCAAGATCATAAATGGAAATGGTCACTGATAGGGTAATTTAGATTGTTATTTTACGATTCATTATACAAAGAATAAGTTTGGTGTCTCTTGTGTAAAGACATCGAATACTGAATTAAAGTAGCCGTAAGGAGTGATAAAAAAAAAAAACAAAAAAGCGAGGGAAAAAGACAAACTAATGAGATTTATGTTTGCTTCCCTATAAATTAACCACTGTAAACATTTTTATTTTCAAAAGAGAAAATAACATATCAACAACCCACCCTAACGACTAATGAAGACATTGTAATGTAATAGTAATAAAATTGATACAAATCGCCAAATGCGCGGCAGATGTCCGCGCCATGTTTGCTACGTGACATCATGGTGATCTATTTCCTTATACTTATTTTGAATTTGGAATTTAGTCAACCGCGCGACATTTTCTACTGATTAATCTGAAAAAACAACATCCAAAAATCACTTTATTTATTCCTTGATTTTTAATTAAGGAATTTCTTTTTTTAAACAAAGAAATTGGCTTTCCTACAATTCCACGGTCATACTCGTAGCTGATGATAGGCAAGTAGCTATGTAATTTTAGATGGTAAAACGCACTAAACTAACATTAAATAAACTTACCACCTCCTACTCTATAGGTAGCTAAAAATATCAAAACAGGTACAGTCGTACATAAAACCCACTTCATAGCTGACGTCATATTTGATCCCCTGAGCAAATCGGACAACATTTGCCGCACAAATCGACGTGCTTACAACGTTAGTGGGTTGTAATCTGTAATCCTCCCGTGAAGGACTTTATCATTGGGGTTGCACCCACGATGCAGTGGCGCCTTGCCGACGGCTACGGTTGCTATGGATACCATCTTATTTGCCTAAATCGTAGGGTGACCATGATGTAAGTTATTGTATGAAAATTTTCATTTATTCTTTTGGTATGAACGGGAATTTATCGTTAAGTTAGATAAAGTGAAGTGTATAAATTCCATATACTCATGCATTTAAATCGTTACTTTATCAAACGAAGAACTAACAAAATTCATTATCAACATTATTTAAGGTCTTTGTCACAATTCCTGCCCATAAACGTTTGAGAATTTCCGAAATTAAATTGTTGTGTCAATTTGCAAAATAACGAAATCATAACTGCATGCTACCTGCCGAAATACATCTAAAATATTATAATACTAAACACATAAGTTTTGAAAACCTTAAATATATCCTGTAAGCATATCAAAGTAAGTAAGTCTATTTATGCAAAGGACCTAATATTTTACGGTAACGAGCATTGTAATATTGTCCTATAAATCAGGGCTCACATGGTGACCCCAGTCTAACCTCAAGTGAGAGAAAGTAGGCCGTTAGTTACAGCGATTTCGGCACAGTAATGTACTTCTAATAAACCTTTATGGAGTGTTGATGTGATTAATTTGATTGTAATATTATAGCGTTAGTTTACAGCTGTATAGATACCGTAACATTGCGTCTAAAAGTCGCAACGACTAACGACATTATTTGCGACTTCCTGATACTTTGATGCGATGTTGTTTCGTTCTTGCTCCTGTAAATAAATGTAGTGACATTCTAAATTTGAAATGCTAAATTGAATTCCGACAATCTGGAAATGCGACCGTAATTTATATTGTCACATAATTACTTTTACATTAACATTAATATTAACGTTTTGTTTTCTTCAATAATTCGTTCTATAAACTAACTAATGCTTCACAATCTCATGTGTATTTTTATAAAAAACGAACTTATCTTAAAATTCTACGTACCTAGATAGTAAATTCGTAATCAAATCAAAAAGCACAGCCCTACTTTCAAATGCCTTCACGTAATAACAACATTGTCTAACCATTGAAGTTGTTATAAGGACATGTTTAGATTGAAAAGTGCGATAGATGAGCGGCAGGAAATAGTTATTTCCAGCGAACACTGTAATACTTACATAACAAGTAACACCTGGAAATATACTCTAATAATGTATCCTTGACATGTATATACTTTTATAGCCTTCGTAGAATGTTATATGCAAAATTATAAAATTAGGTCAATTTACTTTAATGCAAAGCCGATTCGGGAAAAATGATGCAATATGTCTATTTAATATTTTTATTAGTCACTTGGTCGTTTCACACAAATTTCATCATCGTCGCAACCCATAACTGTCCCACTGCTGGGCTCAGGTTTCCCCTCACAGTAAGAACTCTCAGGCTTGAAGGTTTCCTCACTATGTTTTCCTTTCCTATCCGTGGGGTTTGGTCCTAGGAACTCGCGTTTAGTAGACCAACCTTCACACCACTATGCTATCACAGCTTTTAAGATCATAATAAGAACTTAAAGGATTGCAGCAACGCCGCAAGCCAACAGAATATAAGTTGATTTTAAGGTCACATTGTACACTCTTCACATACATTTACTTATACATGTATGTACCTATATTATCTGTATACAGTATACTTCAAAAGCGTCCTCGTAAATTCTCAGTACTACTTCGCTTAAAGCCTGCGTGATGGTTTTAATGATGTGTTCGTAGGAAGAAATACGGGTAGAATGCGAAATGTATTTACATACGCACTCGTACGATTACAGCTTATTAGTCTCACACCTTTATGAATATTTGAATAAATATGAATGATAATGTAACTCAGCCATTGATGTTCCGTGGCTATAATTAGTAGCGACACATTTCTCACTTAAAGTAGAGAAGGTTCCAAAGAAAATGTATGAAAACTATCTTGTTTTATTTACGCGCAATATCTTATACTTACTTATATACGCTTTATTAACTGCGAATCGTTAAAAATTACCTACTGTAGGTTGTACTATTTACTAATAAGAAATGTAATTCTATATAGGTAGGTACATCTTTAGGAGGTATTTTTAAAATTCGTTCAGTGATATCGAACACTAGTGCCTCTCTACAAATTGAAAGATCTCTGACTGAACTATAATATAGGTCTAATCATCTTATTCGTTCCTACAATAATAAAGCTCAAGCCAAGCAAATTCCTTGACTTCTAAATTCAAAAACAAAAAAGAGAATTCTAAAAAAAAAAATTCAGCCAGTACGTTACAGGTCAGTGCGCCCAGTCCACTCGTTTAGGTACCTACTGGTTACAAATATGAAAGAATTGATTAAATCATTTTTTATCTGTGACAAAAGACCGAAAAATTCTGTTATCTACATCATTATACAATATTGACCAACGAATGTTTAGCATCACAATATGGAATCTATTCCGGCTCGCTAGAGTGGAATGATCGATTGTGAATAATCGGGATAATTTATTATAATCGATTGTTGAAATGTGGCTAGTCATCCAACCGATCATCGATTGTTATGCCCGAAATTAGGAATCTTTGTTTATATCATGAATATTTGATTTTATCTGTATCGTTTTTGAGATACTTTACAAATTACCTTCGGAAAGATTTTCCTATATATTCATTCACCTCGTTTTACTTTAGGTGTGTATAATGTATTTATTTTCTTACTTTGTTCTTACCGAATTCATTCACTTCATTCACTCTAACTTACAAGTGTGACACTTTTAAATATTGATCCTTTTTAGGCAGCGCTATTGTATAAATGCATTTTTTTAAAAACAAAACCTTTTCTCGTAATATCGTCTAAACTTAGTTGTCACATCTAAAGTATCAAAATACCTTTTACCCGCCCAACCTAATTCCTTTCAAATGTCATTTTTACGCAAGATTTCCTAGGAAGTTACTTCATCTAACAATAGACACAACAGGTGCAGTGTTTACATCATTGCAAAACTCTTAAACTTTGTTAATGCTTCGGGGAAAGTCTTATTGAAGGAAGCGTGTCGAAAAATCGGAAGTCGGCCATATATCTTTTGACGTTACAAAAAGGGCGCGCGATTCGTCCGCCATTTTGAATTTGTTTTGGAACGGAATTTGAAAATGAATGGTTTTATTTACGAGTTTGTATTGACCATTTCCAGCTATTTCCTTTATTATAATGTCAAATTCATCTTCACAAGAGTCATCATGAAGTTGGAATCTCAATAACAAATTGTAGCGTATTATTGAAAACATTATTCTATCTTAACAATACTGAATAATTTTGTACCCAGTGAAGTATAAAAAATATAGAATACGGTTTTTTTACCTACTTAAATAGTAGGTACCTAGGTGTAATAATATTACAAAACAGTCTTACCACAAAATTGCCGGTTACTTACACAATCTTTAGCATACATTATAATCTTACTACCTACCACAAGGCTTCTGCGCTTTCTGTATTTACCTGTGAAAAAATAAAAATAAATATTAGGTACAATTAGAATTATTAGAATTAAAATGCTATTTAATTCTTGAAGAATTTATTCATTATTACTTCCATCAGATTTTTTCAAAGTTTTTGTTTATATCGTAGGAAAAGCAAACAAATCGTATAAATAGGCTCTTGTGATGACTTACTTAAAAGGTAAAAAAATACTTATAAATTTTTTTTCAGTTACAATTTTACTAACAAAAAATAAATAAAATAATTTTAAATTTCGAAACCATCCCAGAGATATCCTACTGCCTATTTTAAGAACGTAAGCCACACGTCATTGCAGTTGCACTGGTAGTTTCTAACTTTGGCAACAACATTCAACAATTAGGTGCACAAATACAGCTTGTTCCACTTTGGTGCAGTAATTATGTTAGCAATACGCTACGTTTACAACGTTACTGTTACCACGTAGTATATGTTAATTGTTCATGAATACGTGTAACAAATGCGTTTTTTGAATTCGCGAACAAAAACCCAGCTGTTAGCGAAAAATTGTTAAGTTGCGTATTCATTTATTGTTTTGTATAGTTATAGAAAATTTGTAGGTAAAATTTAGAAATACAACAGAGACTTCATGAAATTCAAAGTCCACATAAAGTTACTAAACTGGTCCCCGATTTTATTGTTAAAGGCACTTACGTTAAAAATTCAGCCAACTAATACTCAGAAAATACTTCCACTATCCAAAAGCAATTACGAAAAAATGCAAAGAAAAATATTTTTCAATATATTTTTGGCTCATTCCTAATTCAACTGGGTCAGACTGAGAGAATATTCATAAAAATGCAAATACTGCAAACGATTTGAAGCTGTATTATAAAGGTATAAATTCCTTTTCGACTTGGCAAATATTACAAGCAATTTGCAGTTATGCATTTTAACGAACGCAAATCAATTCAGATGAATGATATTGAATGATTGATTCCGCATTCCGAAGTTCATTCGGTGTCAATGTGAAGGTATCTTTTAATGGTGAGGTATTTTTTAACGTATGGTAGCTACTTAAACTAATGTCTTTTTATACGAGTGGGCCAGTAAGAGAGTTACGTTTTTTTAACGTATGGATTTCTATTTCTTTGGCACGCTCCACAGTCCAAGCAGCTTGATGAATTTCATCCCCTACACTCCATAAGATTCTTGTGTCTTGGGTGCCACGACGACCAATTAATATTGACATACATAAACACATACCAAAACCTAAACAAAAATATTATTTTCGCCTGGCTGGGAATCGAACTCAGGAACCCTGAATGGCTCGCGTAACCATTGCTCCACACAGGTCGTCGAAAGTTTATATAAACGTCTGAAGTTCATACGTATCCATGTGCATTTTCTACCCTCACCTTATTAATGTTAGTCGCGTGGCATAAATCACCAATATCCTAAAATGAACAACGGACAAATAAGAAACACCCCAAATCCCATACATATATTTGACTCAATTTCCATTTCTTTTGCCCACGTAATAAGATATAAGTAACAACAGCATTAATATTTATTTGGGGTTGTCAAAATTAATAATGATTTCGTAGACTCTGATTCATTTTGATCCTTATAAATGTGTGCCAAAGACTGAAAGTTGCTGTTCAATATTTTGAGAAGAATTTGTAAGTGGTTTTGAACTCTCTGCTTTGGTTATAAGGTTGAAAATCAATTGTTGGCATACGACATGTTAAAAGCCACTTCATCATTTGAACCCTCGGTCATTGCAGGCAATGACACGTTGACATTGGAATAATATTGCCAATTGACCAGAAGTTGCCCAAAAACGTTTTAATTGAGAATATACCTACCTAAATATTCCATTTTACACGCATCACAACACGTCATAACGTCACACTAATTAGGGGCCACTCAATTCTACACTCTATTATTGGTAACGATAGAAAAGGGACATGATTTAGCAAACAGTTAAAGAATAGAATAGTAGGGGAGGGGGGATTTTTTACGAAAATATTGCTTAACTAAGATTTTAACGTCCCGTTAATTCTCTTACAAAATAATGTTTAAAATACAGTTGAAGTGAGAATTGGGACCATGCACCCTACTTGTCCACAGTAAATTCATTTAACCTCTACGTAACCAATGCATGTAATGGTCAAAATGTGGTAACGCAACATACGGTGAGACTACTATCCATGACAATTAAGGCTAATCGGCTTAATTTACAATAGGTACCATTAAAACTCACGTGTTTGTCACTTAATTAGATAAAAATTAAAAGAAACCAAATAAGTATGTAATAAATCCAATACCTAGGTCATAGTTTTCATGCAGCGTATTAAACGAAAATATGAATGTGTAATAAACTAAAAACGTACAAAAATGCTTCCGTTTAAACACAACATATTCTTATTCTAACACTCCCATAGCTTGCTTTCTCTCACTCAAATATTAGATTTCTTTCACATTTTAATATTGGCCTATGTTCTGACTGTCTGCAACAGAGTTGTAACTTTTATAGTTAATCTATTTTTATTGCGCACATAAAATTCAACTATAAAACCGAGCAGTATAAAAAATCACGCGCAAATGGAAGTTTACTTTCCATAGTTGCCATAAAATATTTGTAATCTTAAAACCATGATATCCGAAACATATAAAATGGCTGCGATTTTATTACGAAATTACTGAATCTACATACAATTTTAGCTACTAGTAATTTTGAACTAGATTTGAAGAAAATTATTATTTGATAGCATGCCTACATTCAAATAAAAACATTCGGCTAATCAGAATAATGGCGATATTCCTTCAGCACTCTGTTAAGTAATGGCTTAAGTAACTCATCGTAGTGCCAAAATTACGATCGCTTCGAGTTCCATTAGTAGCGCAATATCAGTAGTACATTTTCGCAACTCTAAATTAAATAAATGTATTGACTTGCTGTGGCCCCTATCCATATCACCCCGCATATTTCACATTTATATTCATTAAATTGCTTTACTCAAATAAATGTTCCAATTGGTAAATAAAATATCGACTTTGACCCGTATAAATATTTTAATTAAAATAAACCAAGCACATTTGTTGGATCTTCGTGGAATTTGAATCTAAAATGGCAACACGTTTTCAAGATGTTTGACAAAAAAAATCTAAATATATACCTATTTCCTTGAAATCAAATGCGTTTATTTAAATTTTTATCAAGGTCGACCGATACAGTATTACGCAGTGATGTAAAATCTTTAAATCAATTTATGAATACCTTAAAAATTTAACTTTTGGCTACCTTTTAAGAATATCGCATGCATGTGCAAGTTTAAGAATTGACACAGTTAAAATTTTCAAAGAGAAGAAAAAGCAAAATGTTAATGTATCTTCATTTTCTAGGTTTATTTTTTACAACATCATAACAGAAAACATTTTACAATGGTAAGAAAACACTCAGCTAAGTTCACTTTTCTATTAAAGTTATATGAATTAGTAGGCAAAGTGAAAACAAACAAACTAGCCACACCTTTGTCAATAGCACCACTCCAGTGAGCCGAGGTCAACGCGAAGTCAAGAGATCCCATTGCTTTGTAAATTGGTAAGTGGAAACTATGGCTGATTTATTCGTAACTTAGTTAGGGAAATGGTCAACCTAAGCAATACTTTTAATAGTTTATTTACAGTAAGTTCGATTTACCTACTACATTCTAATAAAAATGTGAAAAATATTAACAGATATCTATAAAAAAAAAAAAAAAAAAGATCAACATAATAACATTTAATTTATACCTAAGCATTATATTATAAGCATGTTATATTCTTAAATGTTTGTTTGTAAAACGAAAAATAACTAAAAATTAAATTGACTAGTTTTCATAATTATCCCAAGTTCAAAGTATACGTAGTCAACAATGTTGCAATCAAACATTTTGACACAAATGATCAGCTTGTACCACGCTTAGCATATAATGTAGAAGCATAGCTTAGTGAATGGATGTGGCAGATATTACGAAAACTCCTTCACTGGTCGCTATTGAATAATTTCTGAATGGTAAAGTACCTACCTACCTACTGGCAATTGATCTCAAGTGGGTTAGGCTATTTTAGGGTTAAAACAAACTATCTACGTCCAGTTCTTATATTGTTATTTTAAACAGGAAATCTTAAATAATAACGTAAAGTATTTGATAAATACTCGTTGCATTAATGGTTTGTTGAAAAGTAAGATGGATCACTTGAGCAATTTAGTTAAAGTCGTTATTTTCTACCCATCGATTAATAACGTTTCTCACTTAGTCCTTGTAATAATTTTTCTGGATTATTCTTTCACCTACAATGAAGCCACTAAAACGAAATACGAATTATTACATCTACGTACCAACCCCTTGTCAAAACAACTGCAGAGGGTGGCATTGTGGCATATCTAACTAATTGACTGTAGGGGTGGATATCTTTATTTTTATTGCATTTATCGTATTTCTTTGTTATTTATCGGTCCATCAGCCACCGTCTGGAATGTCTGTTTTCGAAAAATTCTGTAGATATATTTTTTATAGAAATTAATAATTACAATTTGGAGTAAGTACCTAGTCTATGTCGTATGGAAGGACAAAAGCTCTGCACTTAAAGTACTCTATAATTTATGAATGTTTGTAATTTGTAACCAAACCACTTTCCCTCCAAAATTCATTGACAGGTGCCTTTAAATTCCAAATTTAAATTCTCCGTTCCCATAGACCTTATCAAGTTTTCGGAGGTTTTAAGTAGCCTCATTGGTACCCGCATGATCACTTGATAAACCAGTTAAATTATTACGAATGACTTACACAATATTAACGTCATCGCTTAAAATCTACATATGTGTGACAGAGACAACTGTTTCAGTTTTGCTTTGGAGCGAAAAGGAAGGTTGATAGAAACGTGGGAACAGTATGGTGTTTATTACTAGTATTGTTTATGGTAAGTAAGCGTTTTTGTTTTAATTAGGTGTGAAATTGTGACATTGTTTAAACAGTGGTATTTGTTGGTGTGACTAATAATGCTTATTAATAACAATTATTACTATTTATAATGCCTAAAATAATGCATTAAATGCTACGGTATTGTTGATGATTCATTACTCAATTTAAAGAAAGTAGTAAGAAAAATAAAAGTAGAAACTGCAAACTGCAAGATTAGCTAATATTATTTTCATTAGGTCACAACATAAATTAGGTACCTACATATGCCTACTCTATGTAGGCAAAGTAGTCTATATACTTTTTTAAATAGTTCTTCAAACTGTAGATTCTGCAGCTGAAAATAACCAACAACGTCCAATTTAAGATAAACACAAGCCGACTGAAATCGTACCCAAAATATAGTGGACCCAAAAATACCCTAATACAACCAACCCCAGTCAATCAGTCGCATTCTCTTTCGATGATTCAACGTAAATCTTCAAACGAAATCTAATGGTAGGGCTAACGAGGAAGTAAGGGTGATTTTCATGCACTAATAACCTCACGCCCCTAAATATTGGTATGTATTTTTTATATTTTAAGTGAAGGACCACCATCGGTTCTAAAAAAACATTGCCATATTAAATTACCAGTCGTTTATTACGTTTTGTTACTAAATATACTTTATTTTCGTATGTTGGTATTTCAGACTACAAAGTACCTACCTATTACTGAGTCTTCAGAACAAAAAAGTGAAGAATTTTTTTTTTTACGATTTTACATACGTCACAAAGCACGTACTACCGGGAAACGTTATCATAAATGACAAATTGGTCATTTACGTTGTTTTTTTTCGACTACGTTTTTGTAAATATTTCAACACCAGAATGAGCTCTGGAGAAGTATTATAATAGGTGTAATTGTTAATCTTAGCATATTTATAATTACACGCAGAAAGTAACTTTAACCCTACAATACTGCCATAAACCACTTCCTTCCCATGTGTTCCAAGTATAAAAAGTTATGGTTAACCCGTCAACCGTTCATGATTACCGTAACATACCACAAGTTAAATTTGATATTATACGCGCAGCTTTAAGAGATATCTACATAAGACAAAATGATAGGATAAATTTAAAAACCAAATTATCCTCTTAACTCAAAAACTTCATATAATTCAGCAATTTTTTTTAATCTCTAACCCTTCTGTTGTCAGTCAGTTTAATCTTGTGTCACTAACACGTCTCGTCGGCCGCGAATCTGTTGAAGCATGTAATTCTCGTGTCAACATAACACATAGGGTTAATTATTTTAATGGGTAACTAATTAAAGATTTTTTAATTAATAGATTTCAATGTTTACACTGGCTACTTAAAAACGTTAAAACTAAAAAAAAAACTTAATTTAGAGAAAGCCAATGGTACGATCAAATTGATTCACTATAATAACAATTTATTTACAACTTTTAGCCTTAAGGTGGTTTCAAGATTTTTTTTTTAAAAAAGAAAGGCTGATATTATTAGTGAAGCATTTTAGAGTTAATATACCTACAAGTGCCTAAATATATATTTCAGGAAAACAGTAACTAATACCTACTTAAGTAAGTTTTTTCTTATTACGCAATAGAATAGTGCTTGAATAAATTCAATGATACACTTCACCTAAATTAATGACCTAAATTAGATAGACATCTAAGTCTAACAATTCGCGAAGTCCGACTCTACTACCATATTTGGACAAATTAGTCAGTGTTAATAGAGAAGCTACCTTCACATTGACCCGGGTTCATTGCCAATATTCGCAATACTCAATTGATTAAGCGACACATACGCTCCATCAACACATTAATCAAAGACAACAGGACTATTACTTGTTATTGCTTCCGCAATGAAGAACTAATTTAACAATTTACCAATTTACTGATTAAAAGAACTTCGCCGATGGAAGCATCATAACGTTGGATGATTCTTTTACATCGACTTGCTATATTTAACGAAAATACTATACGTCACAACCAGGTCACTACGTACTCCATTGAGTACCTACCTCTTTTTTTACAAGATTTCTTTTTTTACGTCGTTTTTACAAACAAGGCAAAATAAGTAGGAGCATTTGACTCATACATAAATACCAAGTTAGGGGGAGGAATCTCAGCTTTATTAGAGGGTTAGTAATTACAAAATTATTACATCTACTACTACTAAAATACATTAGTAATTTAGTTATTTAGTACTAAATAAAGTATATTATCATTTAGTGTTCAAAAGCTTCACCGAGTGAAGATTGTCATAAAATGCCTGTTATTACGATTGGCAATAAAGCTGACGATTGGCAACACTAGCTGTTATTACCTACCTGTAACCTGTAATAGGCTTATTAAGATAATAACGGCTGACAACACTTAAATTAATATTGCTGGTTTGTAACATTCTAAACTATTTCTAGTAACGTAAGCATGATGACTGTATATAGTACATTCTGCTGATGCCAATACAGTGTTGAAATACTGTAAATATTGCTGATGCTAAACAGTATTGGGGACGCGAGATTTTTGTTTAATCTGCAATATCCTAACTTGTTTAGATTTTGTAACAGATTGTTAATTTCTATTTGCTTAGGTATATGACGAAATATTGATTAACTGTACTAAGCAATACCTACTTTACAATATTTCGCAATTTTAAAGTATTTACTTACATTAATACTCCATTGCACCAAAAAGGAGCCCGTATAATTTTTGAAAAAAAAAAAAGATGTCTTGAAGAAAATTAAAAAATTAAAACTACTTATGGAATGCTCCGAAACTCCGAAGTTACAATCACACGTTTAGGTAATTAATCTGTAAAAATGCCTACTCTCGATATAAATTTGTTTTTCACTCAAAAAATGTGAAAAAGGACTCAAAATTAATGAAATAACAACGCTGAAAGGTATGAAAATATTCATCAATTATTTCTAACTTCACACGACGCATGAAATATTCGAAATTCATCTTTCATGGCTCAAGCGGCAGTACCCCCACATAGTATTAACACGTGGTTGTAAGGCGGCCATTTTAACTTGACCTGTCACACTAAACTAATTAGTTTTATCTCTAATACGGTAAGCCAGTTGAAAGGTTAATTACGTTTTTGTGTACATTACTACAATGACTTCCTTTTTTTATCTGTCTTGGCTTCCGCTTTTATTTAGCTAAAGGCTTAAAAAAGAAAAAGGAGTAAAGAAATCTATTCTTTTTTTTATTATTTTCTTGCATTTTAAAAAACGTAGATACTAAGTTCTTTTCCTAATAAGAAAATATTACGAAGAGAAACACTAAAAAGCACTATATGTAGTATATTTCAACTACTATAAAAGTATAAAATAAAATGATTATGATCTTCTTGGTAATAAGTGAGTCATATGACCGAATTTCTTCTCAATCTCTGTAAATATGTTTCTGAGAAAAATTGAGCCGTATTAGCCAAATGGGTCACATGACGTCCAATGTACGGCATACCTATGTATCCTTAAACCAATTGATCTAGTTTCAATTCAATACCTCTTTACAAAAAAAAAACGAAAATAAAAAAAAAACAAATAAAAACGAAAACATTGAACTCCCGAAAGTAAATTAGACTGTGCCCGACCCTACGGGTCTAATTACACTGGTCGCTCTGCTTCGTTAAGCACATTGTTTATATTACACGCTCATAATTTATTTTTTAGTTAGCGATTAGTCATTTTGACGCTCTTGTTTAGTCTGTACCCGCAGCTGTGTCGAGACCGGTGTTTGCACCCTACTGATCATTGGCTACACCTTTACATAATTTTAGATTTTGTGCAGGAATATTGTGTTCCTTAAAACTTTTGTTGTCATATGGCTTGTGTCAATATTTATTAGTGTTATGACCTACTCAGGTAAATTAAGTTATTTTGAATTTGAAAAGGAAATTAATAGAAAAACAAAAACCTGACCGCAAACAATTTTTTTTTAGTTCGAGGGTGCCTTTATAAAAAAAACATAGCCCGTGACGTTCTTACAGAGACAAATCCAATGACACTGTTAAAATCTGTCTTATCATCAGGGAAAAAATATGGACATAATGACGAGTTAAACCTACTTAGTAAAAAGCTCAAGTTCCATACACAGACCTGTCACTTAAACCTTTTCCAAACTGAAGATTCGTTCAATTCCTAAAGTAAAGATCTGTTTTAAATCCTAATAACCAAGCTGTACTTAGCATTTCCATCCATACTGACGCAAATGAAAGATATTTATACAGCCATACCATGTCGTGATATAGAATATAGATGTATGAACATGGTAATACAAGCTGGCTTAAACAAATCTACGGATGACGCACGGCTAAATATACAGCCCTTTCAACTCTCTGGACCATTGGGTTTATGCGTTCCTGGTATCACACTGAAGTGTAACAGAAAGTTAGTAGTCTATGTTTACTCTGTCTTTTCTATTGGTAGTCTGTGGAACTTTTAAATGACGAAGGCTTTTTAAAGTATGTTTTTTGTAAGTGCATTGAGCCAAGTTGAGTGTAGAAATAGTGTATTCCTATTTGAATGTTAAAAGATCTTCCGGTTAGCGACAAAATTAAATACAACTTTTCATAAGAGTCAAAAAAGAGAATAGAAATTTAAAATTTAAATACGTAAACTCAACAACTTATTACTTGCCCATAACTGCCACAGGACGCCCCCATCGTTCTTGATTTGAAAAAAAAAGCAAAAAAAAATATTTGCGGTCTAAATTACTATCTTACATTATCGCATTACGCTTCGGTGTGAGAGAACTCCTCACTTATTTCAGGTTTAAAACAAAAGAGTGCAAAAAGTATGCACGAAATCACTTTAGCTCATAAACCCAAGGGATTATGGGTCTTGTTATGTTGAAAATAAAGGAGAATATGCTAAACTAATAATCTGTAGTTATTTTTAGGTTATTCACGAAGGGATTCGAGACAGGAATTCAAATCTGATTTTTATAGATTTGTGTACGAGTTCTCTTTAGCTGTCGGAAAGATTAATGAAAGAACAAAGCAAAACATCATCAGTAGAAATGCCTTAATTAATTGCGATACTAGAAGTTTAGGTATGAAGCTAAATTCAAAGTATTCATTAAACTGGTAAGCTAACATGTCATTTAACGAAAAACAATTTAAATACTATTAGTTATACACCTACTAAATTTTGAAATACATATTCGATTACATAAACATCGATAAACTCGATATAACTCCATTATTTGACGTCTCTTCAACATTTATGAGAGGAGTTATCGATATTCACTGGCCATGTGTTGCTATAAAGCGAAGTACACACTAACTCTTGCCCTAACTGAGTGCCTTTCACACAAATATCATCATCACAGAAAATACCTCTAAAGAAAGATGGTGTGCGATCTCTAGATGAATGAATTATGAGTCAAATAGGATAATAAAATTATAATTAAAAAAAATTAAACCAATTTCAAAAAAGGTAACTGAAAAGTACGAATTAACGGATTAGGGACATTTCTTTTGAGGTCGGTGTAAAAATTTATTGCCATTATTATGACGCCTCATATGACAGAATCAATCAAGGCGTTTGGGCTGTAGAGAATGTAAAAAAAAAAAACAAATTGTTTCGCCACCAATGACTACTACGTTCAAGTGAGTGCCATACGTTAAGTCTTATTTAAAAAACCTTATCACTAAAACTTTATTGCACCAAAAGCCAGAAGATAATATTATAAAACGAGTTAGTCTAGTCTGATCCTAACAAACGGATCCCAAAGGGGTATTTTGTCCGGTCTGATACTATGCCATTTGACCATTCCGATCTGATCCCATTTTTGTTTTTAATGGGCAAGTACAGAACATTTGCGAAATTTACAGGAATACCTTTATGAATATTAAATAGAATATCAGCTCTTTTGGTGTAGTCTGAGGTTTAATTCAATATTTATTTCTGCAAGGCTACCGATACCATAGTCCAAGTCAATATTTACATATCTAATTACGCCTGTTCTCAATATGTTTGAGCTATAGAGTATATAAATACCTACGCAGTATCTCACTTCTAATATTACATGAGAGAAGAAGAATTTCCTACAATTCCTATCATTGACAATTTCTTTACTTGTAACTACGTCTCGATGACTATAATACATGACATTTGGGTCAAAATATCAACATAAAAAATGGACGTTAATAGGTAAATATAAGCACCTATAATAAAGGAAAAAGATACACCTTATATACGAGTATAGTATGATTTATTCTTTCCAAAGAAGATGGATAAAATAATAAAAAGATAGTATTACTAAGCACTGATAGTTAGTTTAATTTTCGAAATGTTAAAAATTTATGATAATCACTACGTGATTACTAACCTTACGATTCTGCAATTAATAAAATTTAATTCAGTTAAGGGGGGATTCGATCCCCATTCACCGCGATCACACATACTCGGATAACTGCCGATCCGGGGTTCGATTCCCTGGTCAATTAATGCAAATATTTTAAAGGGACATTTAATGAACTGGTAAAATACGACACGACATAAAAATATTTACTTATCTTAATATTAGCCAATATATTATCAACGCATAGTATTTTTCCACTTCCGCTATGGCGTATTGATTATTTTTAATGTATAATTATTTACTTTAAAAATATTTCCTTAAATTAAAAAGGTAGATTACTATTTTTGACGTCTAACTAATTAAGGTACGATTTCATACATAAAAATAATGAGCAACATAACGGATAGGTACCTACTTTATAATCGGCGGCGCTTTAAGATTACATTTCATAAGGAACTTCCTAGAAGAATGTAATTAAATTATTTACTATGCATAATGTTACGTTACCTTACACCAGTACTTAGATTGCAAAATCCTTTGATAAACTCGTGTCAGGTTTTGATTGCGTCCGGAGTATGTTTAAATGTGTTTATGTTATAAGATCTAATATGTTAGATACTAAATACAAAACGCCATATTCTCATAGACCCACAGTAGGATTTCCTGTGATGTAGGTGCCATAGACAACACAAATAGCTACAGGACATGAACCTAGACTAAGAACAGACATTTAGAACATACATTCATAATTCAAATTTCTTCCTCGCTGGGAATCGAACCCAAGACCCATGGCACGTGATCCGGCTTGCTAATCATAACATCTTACTTTGCTGTATAATTAACACCACGTCAGAATCCTGGAGTAGGGACGGGGATCTGTGCCCCCCTACCCCTTCTAAAGTCATCTTCATCGAGCAAACAAGACAAAGATCGTGCAATGTTTAACAGCGACGACAAACATGACGTAACACTGTTAATAATTCGGCCACTCTACTATGAAATCTCGAAGTACATTCGATAAGTCGAAACATGAAGTGAAAAAAAATTATAAATAAATATTTATGCTTATTGTCGGTTTGATTGTGTGATGTCTTAAAATAATTATGTGAGCTGTTAATTCGCTACACGAAAAAAATAATGACTTTTGTAAGTATTTAAATTGTAGCATCGCAATTTGTGCTGAACACGATAAAATACTACTTTTCAGTAGCTGTAACAAAACTTAAACAAGACAAAAAGAAAGTAATTAGCTCCTTCCTCAATAGATACCATTTAATAAATCACTAAGCAGTTCTTACTCATTTAGTATACTTCCAAATGATGACATTAATATGAAATTCGTATCGAATAATAACGATCGTAACTCGAATCAAACCGATAGTAACGTTAATTTTTATCAGCGTTACAAAAGTTGATATCGCATTCAACAAACTGATAAAGATAAAAGCCTCTTTACCGTTTCTTCCGCGTTGAATAACCGCGAAATTAAATAATTATGGCCTCAGCATATTAATGGCACTACTAAGGACTGGCCCCTGGTAACTGAGGAGGCCTAGGGCATACTCCACCACGCTGCTGCAGTGCGGATTGGCGGAGGGGTTAGTGGGCTCAAGTGTCGGAAGTTTTTAAGCCATCCAATGACCTCCGACGTGGTTTAACGATTGCTATCTAAAAAATATAATTGTATGTGTGCAATCGTCGTGGCCTCTTAATCTGTACCTATTAGAACAGCGTCGTGTAGTATTCTCTAGGCCTTCTCACTTAGGAAGAGAGAACTGTGTACTTTTATGGGTTATATTAATTGGTTGAGGCCAATAATTTAAATATTTGAGGCAGTTCCGAAACTTACGAGCACTTATAATAAACATCTCTCTGACCTTCTTGCTTTAAAAAAAACCGTTTTTTTATTTTATTTTTTTATCATTTCTAAATAGACCACAAGATTACTTACGTAGGTATCATTAAAAAAGATATCCAAAAATCATTATGTAGGTAGGTAGGTATACATCCATAAGGCCCGGCGCCCATTATCGGCATCGGCAAGGAAAAGGATCCTTCGGCATTCTTCATGCAAGCGCACACTATCGGCAATTATGCTTTGGCATGCTGCAACGTTCTTAGGGATGATGAGGCGTCCTTAAGGATGCCGCACCGTCCTGTAGCTTGCCGAAGCGTCTTAATATCGTATTTCTCATCATCCCCCGAGTGTTGCCCCGGCGCCGGCGGCGTACCGAAGGTTGCCGAAGGATGCCGAAGCATCCTGAAGCATTCTCAAGGCTGCCGATACACCAGCCTCAAGCATACCGAAGCGGTATTTTTGTTATTACGACCACATATCACGGAAATTTCTACTTTATTGCCATTATGTTATAGTATATTGCTATTTGCCACCTAAAATCCTCAGTCGTACCGATGCCGATAATGGGCGCCGAGCCTTACGGGGACAATCTTTACGTAATGAAAAATCCAGCTCATTATCATACAGATTCCTCAGTGTTTCGTAACACACCTGAAAGACATCTCTTATCATGTCTTATCGTAACAATCGTGCTACTATCTTATTTTTTTTATCAACTATCTTGTTTTACGAGTGTGGGGCACGACCAAAACCAACTTGATTTATTTTATTCCCTCCGCAGGAATGGGTTAATTCAGTTAAAGCAGGAGTGACGTCAGATTAGGGATTTATAATTGGAACTTTAAGATCTTGGAATGAATGAATGAATGGTGAAATAAACAGATGAATGTCGCTGTTCAAAATATACCTACGCTCCAACTTTGGGTTTCCATTTGAAACAATGAAATTGAATCATGTATACGTTTTAAAATGAATCATGGAACGGAGACTGCTTCTCAGCATCTTTCATTCAGATAATTTAAAAAAGGATTTTCTCAGATTACATTACAACACAAATAAATTTATTAAATTAAGAATGCAGAAGTTGCTTAAAAATTGTGAAATTTCGAAGTCAAATGGGACCATAAATAGACGACATTCTAGTTTAGTAGTAGAATAAATAAAACACAATTGATTTCACAGTCTAGAGCTTAGATTATTTACAATACATTCCCCTCAATATGGATCGATTACGATCCAATAATCCACTGCATTCCGAATTAGCCAAACTGCATCCATTTAAATGGAGAACAATACTGCATGATGCAATTCTTTTGTTTCACGGTCTAGGTGCGATGAAGGTTGCTGGTACAATTATGTGAATAATAGAACCTACGTAAAGAAATAAATACCTTAAGTTACAATTATAGAGATCATTTTCGCTTCTCATTGTGAGTGACACAAACATTAATCGTACAAAAACGCTAAAAGGGATTACGCTCTCTAAATTAATTCTTAATGATTAAGTTAGGATAAACATTGTAGTCTCTCGGTGATTATACTACATTACGAGACATATAGATAGTGAAATAAATAAGGCTTGAAAAATTAATGGTGAGTAAATAACCCGACAATGCAGTAAATAGAATACCTGTATACGACAAGTAGCCTTGAAAGTTTCACAGCAAACCGGTGAAGCTCGTAGCAATAAATAATTGACCATACAATCATGAATCATAACTAAATCTCATCGCAAACTAAACATTCATATGTTTACGGAGCTCGAAATAGTTTATTTTAACATTATTACTCCTTGGCGTGGAACCAACGGGATGCATACAAGGCCGGTCATTTTGCTTCTGCAATGAGATGGAAAATCATCGACATAAAGAAGAAAACTAATTGGAATAATGAAAACTAATTGAAATATAATTAACTCAGTGACTTTTTCAGCAAACTTGTTAAACTTTAAAGTTCTTTGGGTATGTTGACATTTATAATTTCCAACCTTAAGATGGTCTTCTAAGAAGTACCCTAGTTAAACCAATAATGTGTTTGGAAGAGAGATAAATATCATGATAGTTAAAAGTACTACCAATAAAGTAGAATCTTCCAGAATGAGTTAGAGATGAGAAAAGCAAACAGATAGGCAGTTGATTGATGGTCAAGTTTGATTGATGTAAAAATTGCTCTAGGCGTCGTCATCGTATGATAACTATGTTCTTTAGTAGACAAAACTAGAG
>LGAG01000311.1:24853-46802 GCA_001278395.1 Lerema accius | reverse complement strand
TGGTGTTTTTTTTATAGTATGACGATTATCTGAAAAGGGACTTTAAAAACCACACCACACTTATGGTCCGACAATTTTTCATGTTTAAACGTCACTACGAAATGTAGAAGTCATTAGCTGTCTCTTAAATGCTGGAATAGGGTGAAAGCGAGTTGTATTAGGACCTGTATCGATAACGAAATAAAAATATCCAAAAAAAAAAAAAAAATTTTTTAGTCCCAAAAACATGGAGCCGTGACGTCTCGAAACCTTCAAAACCGAAATAATTAATGATCAAGTAACGAACCAATTTCAATGTTAATAACAAAACGAAAAACAAAGTTCTACAAGAAATACTCGTACAATTAAGAGTAGTTGGTGCTCGCTATCAGCACATTGGCATTGCACACGAGTACATAAAATCGATAGCTTATCACAGTTGCGTCAATGTTAGCATTTAAGCTCAATGCTCAGGTACAGCTGATGTGTGCCTTGTAAATATTTACTAGTTCTTGGAAAATTGTTCTTAATAGAAAATGTCATTTATTTAAGGTTCACCTGCTTTAATATAATTATAAACTAATAACAAAATTAATTTAATTTATTGGTATGTAACCTACATCGCATCTATTCACAGAAGATTTTAACAATAAAATTATATTAACTAAAATAAAGAATCGATTTACCGGTCTACCACTTTTAAATTTTGATTTATTCTGATTAACCCTAATCCTCCTCAAACTTTATTAAATAGGTGTCAGTAGCAACTGCAATATTGTTCGCATACTTCCATATCCCTAATGATGTACGGTTTTCTAACGGAACGTGTCGCTTCACAACAAGTGAATCCAATTAGTCGGCGAAGCGCTCACTTTCCGCACACAAGTTCATGGTCAAACCGCTTAAAAATACGCTATCTATGACACAACTTTAAATGGTTTTAAACTTCAATGGTCGTTATGTAGAAACCGCCGCGTTACTCAAACCGGTAACACGACATTTTCTGTCGATTTGCTACGCCGGTTTTGTAATTTAATTTTAGTAGGCAATCGTTCTATTTGTATTACAGTTTTCATATTGTGGTCGTGACTGGCGTTATTATTTGTCCATAAAAATTAAAATTTCTCAAAAATATTGAAATCATAAAGTGTCAACTTTCGTGTGATTTTGTGTCAAATATCCCATGAGTTCAAATGGTCATGAACGTATTTTCAATCACATTTTTTGTCTTGAATAATAGAATTTCTTTTTTTGTGGAAATATAGGTCGCTATAGTCACTATAACTTACTCTGTATAGCCAAGTAATCTGTCAACATTTTCTCGACAAAAAAATTGTCTATGGTTTGAAATAATCGATTACTCACGGACGTAAAAACGTCCAGTCAACGTCGCGAAGGTTCTTAAACCGGTTGCAAAACGTGTTCTTCTGACTCAATTTGCAATGCAAGACCCGCCATGATGCACGACGTATTAACAGTTAACTATGATAATTTCATCCGGAAATTATGCATGGATTTAGGCTTTTGATCTTTTTTGTGCATTGCTTGGTGGACGTCAAATTTCCGGCATCAGTTATGCTTAACCGATAAATGTTACGCCCGTTATAAGACGGAATAAATGTTTGATATTTTGTAGGGCAGTGTAATGGTGTTTTAAAAAAAGTACAGTGCAATGCTTTTTGTGTAAAATGATATTATGTTTTTTGATATCAATAAATAAAAAATAAATAAAAATAAAATATTAAAAGTTTGTTTAAAAAAATAAGTTGTAGTCAATTTAGGCTGTTATTGTATTCCCAACCAGACAAATTTATTTTACTGTTTTATTATAGTATAGATAACAGCTCTCTACAATAATAAAGAATCCAAATATCACCGTATGTGTATGGTTTCCACAGTTTTATTGCAAAGAGATTACATGGCAGAATGCAAGACAGGATTTTAGTAAAAAAAAATAACAACTTCCCGCTGTAATACAACAAAAAATGGCGGATGATCGATTTACTCCTCGCAATTAGCACAACTTGATCTTCATTCATCTTGTCTACTTTTTCTGCACATTGATGTCTTTTAAATGTAAACAATCAAGATAATTAAGTAATAACAAGATTGGGTTTTTTAATGTTATCTTAGGTTATTGTAATAAGCTTAGTATCTAATGACTATAACAATTTCTGAAGACCATATTATAGAGTTGGCAACCTAATTCCAGTTTGGTTATTTATATTTTCAATTTTGACTCTAAAATAACCTACGTGCCACTGCACATGTTACGATGAAAGATACGTTTGACAAATCTAGATTTTAATATGAAAACAGCTATATTTTATAATAAACACCAATAAACCTACTATAATAACGATCCATTCGTTCGTTCAAAATCAAATAATATAGCCATTCCAAAAATGTTTTCGAAATTATAGAGTTCATAATTCAATTATTATTAAATTGAATGAAGCTACTTTTTTATTACATATAGGTATTTAGCACACGGAAATTATGTTTACTGAATAAGAGCCTTTTAAGTATCTTAAAGGCACCCTTTTTCACTTTAACATCGTCCAATAAGCGTTAATGTGTTTAACATTACCTCCTTACAACGCTTTCTCTGAATTAACCGTTTGGTCACTTTCTACTGAAACATGACATTGAATTTAAAAAAAATCTATGCTTTATATTTTAGTAACACGTATTAAGGAATTATTTATGACGTAAAATAAACCTATAAATATTTACTAGTAAATATATTCGAGGCACCAGCATAGTATATGTATGCCTATGCTAAAATATATATAATAATGTACTTGGACAGCCACGTGATAACTGATATTGACATACACATGCATTCTTATCTAATATTTAATACTAAAACAACAAGCTCTACTAGTATTACGATGTTGTAAAATAAACCTATAAACAGTTACTTTGTAGGTTTTGTACTCAATTTTTTCTTGCTCTTATAAGTTAATACTTGACTAATGATTTTAAACCCACATGATGATAAGTAGAGAAGCAGTCTTGGGTGGTGTATAACTTAGAAGAAACCTATTTAGTTTTGCCTTGAAAACGCCTACATTATAATTAAAGAGGAACACTAACGTGGGCGATCTATTCCAGACAAAAAAATATTTGTTCTTTTACATAAAAGGGGTAGAATATATTTTTCTTTCTTCTTATTTCGATGGATATAAAAAATAATGTGTCCTTTTTAATCGTAATAAATATAAATAACGGGATGCGTTTAAATGATAATGCATTTATGAGCATAAAATTACTCGTCATATTTAAACATGCAGCTGACAACCGTGGGATATTAGCGGTGGTAACCTTGAAATTTAATACAAAAAGACATTTAGCAAACATAAGGGGTTCAAACAATGAAGGATGACGTATGATAAAAAACTGCAAGGTGTAAGAAATTGAAGGGGGCCTAATATTTGGAAGGGTTCTTTATGTGCGTATGTCCCATGATAAGTAAGTGTATGATGTGCGACCTATTAGTGATAATTGCGATTGACGAAGCTAAGTGACGTAACTATTAAAAGTTTATTGGAATTAATATATGTTATCTGTATAAAGATTAAATAAGACAGAGCTTTAGAAAAAAACATAGATACATTTTCTCCAGTAAAACTTTAAGTGATTTTGTTGTTGTAAAAAAAATATAATGAATGATACTAAGTAGCAAGATGAATTTGTTTGATAAAGAAGACATAAAATAAATTGAACATTTATTAGGCAATTTCATTAATAGATGACAGAATACTATTTTTGTACTTCGATTAATATTAAGGGTAGTTTGATATTAAATGAAATTGATTTCGTTTTAATGTCGTTACCGGCAGAATCTTTCTTAATAATGATAGACAAAACATAATTATAACGTCAAAATGTATAGCTATATACTGATATCTTCAAAATGTATGTACAACTTTTTTTTTATCGGTTTAGTAATAACATTATCGTAATCTTTTTAATCTGTATATCAGTTATCTGTAGTAGTTTTTAGGCCGAAAAAAAACAATCGTCGCTACACGAAGTATTGTAAACGTAAAAATATCTGAAGTACGAGTATGATAAAATTTGTATTTACAATCTAAAAGGCAACGCTCTAGTGTGGCTACTTTATTTTTTTTTATATATGTCCACCAATGATGTCTGACCTATGTATAGAACTGCTATAAATACCTAGAACCTACTAAAGATTTACGTAATTTATCACATAATTTTATCTTACGCAAATTATGTAATTCGTGAAATTTTCTTTATAGTGGTCAGTGGAGCTTATCTCTAAAGAAATGTGAGATATCCCTAATCGAGATAGTCGCAATGTTGCCAGCTACGAACACAGTCCAGTTTGCGTCTTTATCAGTGACGGCAGATAGCCTTATCGGTTGATAACAATCGCAACAAGGCGAGAGACCGAGCTTGTATATGGTAGTAAATAATTGCACTACAATTAGTTGGATGTCTTACTTCCAAACCAAAGGTTGTTGGTTACTAAAAACCTATTCACAGACAAAGGGTTCGAAAAAACCTAACTACTAGCAAGATAAGTAATATTGTATAGGTACCTGCAACCCATTTTTTTATACTTCAAGAAAATAAAAGATAATTAAATAATTTATGACGTATATCGAAACCTTGATCTACATTCCTATCTTCAATTAAGACTGACAGGTAATGTACAGATATTAATTAATATTTCCTTGTGTATTCACTATAATTTTCAAATCCTATTCGACTCACTGTTTTTGCAATTCTAGCATACTTAGTAAGTTTATCTAAAAGAAAAGCTACGTCTTTCTACTTCACAACCGTGATTGTATAGCCTGTCACATCACATACTCAATAAAGACACATACAATGACCCCTCACAGAGCATAATCTAAAACCATTGGGGCTGTAGAGCATGCCAAAGAAATAGACATACATACATACACTCTAAAAACATTACCCTCCTTCAAGCGCAGTCGGGTAAAAAAGGTCCTCGATCCTCCTGCAGTCCATTCCCACAGTTCACATAAAACTTTCAATAAAGCAGCTACCAGGCGTGCATGTATCGACGTACATGTGTTTTTGTTTGCACAAGTGCACACAATATCATCGATACGTATGTATTATTATCCGTTATATTAAAATAATAATTATATAGATACCGATACTTTTGCGAATACGTGAGTACTTACATCATGAAAAATACGATACTTTATACCTTAATAATTACAAAGTCACAATTGCCCGCTGAAAACAATGTATCCTGTGAAGTATATTATTATTATTTTACATAACAAACATATTTATTTACAATTCAAACGGCGTATGATTTTTTATATTTTTTTTACGCTATTCTAGGCCTGCTCAAAGTGTAAAAATGCCCTAATTTACGCATCAAATTCGACAAGAAATCAAATTATCGAACTATTTTACGAAACATAGTTAAAGTTTTGAACAAACACCTATTGCACTTACAAGTAAAGTATGATAGGTTTTTACTTAATATCTGGTTTACTTAAAACCAGTCTATTTGCTAAGTATAACCAACCAGATATTAAGTAAAAACCTCACATACTTTGCCAAGTAACTAAGTTATTGATAGCCAGGAAAAATCTCGGCCACAGTAATTTTCGCAACGCTATTTGAACTTGCGGTCCAACCGAGTGCGATGTTGTCATGAAAACAAAGTTTAAGCAGTATTTCGTCGTTGGTTTAAGCAAATTGGTGACAATGTCTTCTCATTAGTTATGTCCTACATACACCGACATTTTGCAATCTCACAATACTACGACACCATGATACAAAACTCAATTAACCATGTAACTTAATAATTATAAATTGCAAATATTTTCTTACAGATAATTTCCTAAGTACGATATTTTTACATGATGTTTCCGTATTTAAAAAATTATGGCACCTTTTTTTCGAATTGTATGTTTGTCAACTCATTTGGCTTAATTTCATACGCCGCCATAAAGTTCCTTTATATTATTTTATTTAGTTTTAAGTTTTTTTAAATGTCCTTGTTTCTTGTTAACAATGCTGTAGTTTATAATGTTTTACTAGATTAAAACAAAAAACATAGTATCATTAGTACGCCTATTTTTAAGTCATTAGTTGCTGCGCACGTACCGTATTAATAAAATTAATTTAAAGTCAAGGCTTCGACCCCGTAAATGGATGCTAAATTATCGTAGCGTTAATTACACTGGGAAAATGCAGTACTACGTCAGAAATTGCATTACATATACTTTTCATTAGTAATGTTGAAGTAGGTCGTGTTTTACTTATATTGCGGAAGTTACGATCGATTTGTATGCCCTTGGGATGTTATTTTCAATATTAAAATGGATATATCCTATATCTTATAAATACGTTAAAAATAATCCTAGTTAGTTATCAATGAAAATTACCTGCTTAGTTTAATCTATTTTTACTTATATGAACTGATGATGATGATGATGATTTAGCTCAACTTACTTTCATTTAAAAGCTTCACGTGACTAAAGCACGTCTCCTTACCATCCTGTGGCTCGTCTGCTAATTTATCAGCTGATTATATATAAAAAAAAAACTTTAAATCCGTAACATCAAAATTAAATAATGTCACCATACTTTTTGCTGAAGCCAGAATAGTCCCGGTCTTGGTATGACACGGTTTATTGGACAAAGCTTAACTCCGGAATACCTTTGTAATGAGTCTAACACGGCTTAGCACGCCTAGGTTTAGTTTAACTTTCAAATGAGCTAGCTTTGTATTCGCTTTTAATTAGTCGGTCTCTTCAAGTGCTGCTTAAAACTGTAGTCGGATTCTTAGCCAGTTAAAAGATTTGTTAATGTCCAAAAGTGGTCTTATGCGTATATCACTAATCCCTCATAGCCCCACAAAGTTGATGTGTTGCGGGTGACATGGACAAACCAAATACATAAATACACACCCAGATCGAGGATAGAAAATAACCCGCAACCTCAAGTATCAAAAATTTTCAACTCAAATCGAACCAAAAATTAAAAAAAAATTCATTGGAATAACACAGTAGAGTCCATTCATAGTAGAGTAAAAAGGTGATAAGTAAATTAAGAAGGGATACAGATACGAATTTTATCAACAACCAATTTATTCGATTTGCGTAAAAATACCGATAGTCACGTACACACGTCAAATCTCGAGCATTATCTAAACTTATCAGTTGTCTAAAACAGATACACATATTTTGTGAGGTCGCTACAAAACGTCACTTATTTTGCACGCCAAAGTTATTGCAAACTTCTATAAAACTTTCTATCTAATCCAAAACAAAATTGCACTTTAGTATTTTTTTTTTATTTGGTATGAAATAAAAGAAAAGTTAAACCTATGTAACAATTAGATTTTCTCAATAATTTTATAAAATAATACGTTATTTACTAGTCGACCTTTTACAGTGACCGATTTACAGGGAGAGAATTCATTATCCTATAGTCAGGATATTTGGAAGACCTTTGCATAAGTTATTTAAAAAAATATTCCTTAAAAAAATACTCTTGCTTAGACATTTATAATCTATGTCACAGATACAGAAAGCGGCGCATGAAGATAGATATAATTTTCTAAAATATTCGATGAGGATATTTTTTATTTATAATAAAATAAGATATTTTTTAATCGTGTGTAGTCGCGACATTCCATTCAATCTCCTGGTCGGCCGCGAGTGCCGCCACTGCATCTAGTCTAAAATAATTCCTTACCGCACCGCAGTTATTTTCGGTTTCGCAATAAAACAACGCAGACACAAAAAGATAACTTAGCCATCTTATAAATAACCATCATTATACCAACACAAAACGCACGTTTATTTTTTTGTAACACATCACGCAACACAAATTTAAATAATATAAAAGTATAATTTTAAACACAAAATAAACACAAAAACAAAAAACATAATTTATAAAATGAAAAATGGTCGCGTAAATTGGAACGCATCGAGTTTGAAAATTAAAAAAAGTTGGCCTATATATTTATAGTGATTCGAATTTTCAGCGGACATACCGAAGAGCGGTCGGATACGTCTAAACCGTCGCGCTCTCGAACTGTACTAACTTTCGTTTCGTTTTACCGTCTCGGACGCTTTGCTTTCGT
Source organism: Lerema accius (assembly GCA_001278395.1). Taxonomy (NCBI): domain Eukaryota; kingdom Metazoa; phylum Arthropoda; class Insecta; order Lepidoptera; family Hesperiidae; genus Lerema; species Lerema accius. The sequence continues at coordinate 38,707 of LGAG01000311.1, read as the reverse complement.
ACTTCGAAGCGTATACCATAGCATCTCTAGCGATAGAATTTATAAATGTAGTGGTGTAGAGAAGGCCTCTATGTCGACATTTTTGTCGGTAAATAATAAACAAGTATTAATTATGTTGATTTCTTTAATGATTTTAAAGACAAATTATGTCAAATTATTGTTGATTACCTATATCTTATTACGAATTGTAACGTAAATAATAATGTTTTAAGGTTATTGTAAATAACTATTGATGATTGAGATTGTTCATTGATTGACCTCAGTAATATTTTTTGTACAAATATTATAACTAATAAGTACAACAGATTTTAATCTTCATTACATAAATGGCAGTGTGAAAGTTAATTCACAACATAATGAAATAACATAAAACAGTAATATTATTAATTAATTGTGGCAAATTCAAGTCATAACCTTTAAAATTTAGGGAAACAAAACATAGTAGAGAACAATGCGATATTAAAACAAGTACAATAACATCGCAAACAATAATTAAAAATATCGACAAAGTATTCCAACATCACTATTTCGGAACATTATCCCATAATACACACACGAATTAGAACCCACACAGATGCACCGTCTAACTAGAGCTTAAAAGCTGTTCACTATCGACATTGTAAATTCGACTTTGTTGTAAGGAAATAAGGTCAAAATTTTATTGGGGTTGATTCAAACTAGTTAAAGTCGGTGACTTCACTCCAGGCATTAACACTTTTATTGTCTCCTTGATACAGTTTTTTTCTTACTACCCGGTCGGTCTTAGTCTTAGCTGCATTGAGAGATGTTTTATGGGATGAAGACAATCCTTAACTTTTGTTTTGTAGTGCTGCTCTGTTGACGCGGATAGAACAATGGATTATTTTAAATTACCTTCTTTTTTGAAATAATAGCGTGAACAGTTCATCTTTTACCTTGTATTATGTTCATGGTATAGATACTCGTATATTTCGTAACACTAAAGGATCTTCTAAACCCATTGCTGGATGTACCTAAGCCTCAACAGGTCCGCTGAATTTAAGTTTTCCACGAGTTTTTTATCAAAATATATGTAAATTATAGCAAATAATAAATCTGAAAGGCACAGAGGCAAAATTTCTTTATTCAAAACTGAGTGATAAGCTTCAAACCGTTAGACTAACCACTCAGCTGAAGTAGGTACCTACCTACGGATTTGCTTTAATTGAGGATTCAAACTCCCTCAAAAATCATTGTTTTATTCTTTTACTAGACGATGCCCGCGGCTCCGCCCGCGGAAAAGTCGATAAACAAAATATTGATTTCGTCCCAAGGGAACCTATAATCGGGATAAAATGTATCCTATGTCCTATTCCTGGATGCAACCTATCTGTGTACCAAGTTTCAGCTTAATCCGTTCAACGGTTAGACCGTGAAGGAGGGACAAACATCCAAACAACCAAATATCCAAATATCCAAACATCTTTACAAACTTTCACATTTATAATATTAGTAGGATTACTTATCACTACTTTATCACAATTCATCCTGTTCTAATTTTCTGTAGTTTTAATCATTTTACGTATATAATAATGTGCTTGAAATCTCTTTTTGCGATTAAATAACAAACACAACTATCTAACTTTGTCTTTATTATTAGTAAGTATAGGATTTTAAAACATGCAATAACCAGTAGGTCACATGACTTGTACATCTTGACTGGAAAAACAGATACCACAGACAAAAAAAAATACTAACAGCCCGCGCAAGTTCCCGCGCTTTTTCTTTTTTTTTTCAACGAACGTGACTCAGGCGGTGTTGGACTCCAACGAATTTGCCGCCATCCTTTCGAAAGTAGGGAATTGTGGCTTGACAGCTTTATCGGTCACGATCTCCGAGTATACGAGCTTATTGATGGAGGCTTCAAATCTACGTGAATAGATACTGTATGCCCCTTACCTTAATAGACCATTGTTTGTTGGTTATCAATATAAGAAGTAAGATGTCATTCTCACCATTTCGGGTTCTTAATATAGTACCGAAAAGACGCGTTTCTTTTTTAGAATGAGACTTCCAAATTTAAAATTATTTAAATTGAAATTCTAAAAATACTTACCAATGTGTGCAACCCCTTAAGAATTTTATTAAAAATTCAAAGAACAAGATTCATCATTATTATATTTATACATGACATGTTTTCTCGGGACTTTTATTATATTATCCATTGATTCTATTTAAAAGTAGTAATACTAAGTTATTAACAGAACTATAAGTTCTAGATTCTACTGCTGACCTAACCTGTGGTTTAGTGGTATTGATTCTTATTAGAAATTATAATAAACAATAGGTGACTAAACCGTCCTATAAGAAATAGAAAACATTAATTTAGCAAGTCATGGTAGAGATGAAATAAGGCAATGTAGAGCCGTTTTTGATAATATATTTTACACAGATGTATAATATGTAAGTCATTTTACTAATGGTCGCAACCATCAGGCAGTACACCAAAATAAAGACTTAAAAAAAATAAGCAAAAATATAAATACTTGAGCCATTTCCAAAGAGTCCAAGCCACGTCTCATACTCAACTACATTATTTTAGAAATCGATAGTGTTCCATACTTTTGGAAATATTAACTAATCTCCCGATGACTATCAAAAGTTCTTTCGATTTTGTGTTATTAGGTAGGTACTTTAAGGGTTCGATTCACGACCAATAGAAACATTATTAAAGTGATAACAAATCAGTGTGGTACATGAAATCTATCGTCTACTTATATTTGCATAAAAGCTTCCGAGTCATCACGTGTTTTAGGTTTTTCAGTATCAGGTAGTGACCTACCTGTAGTAAGTTAGGTAGTAATAATAGGATATCAGCAACTCTAAAGACCTTATCGATGCGTCATCGGCCAGGAAAAGAACAGGAAAGAAAGTAAGTACTCACTTTCAAGTTGAAGGTAAGTATTTCCCAATGAAATTGATACCACAACTTGCTGACTGACTGTATGTATGTTCGAGTTATGCTGACGTCATGTCCGCCTATATTTATCCCTGCACTTGAGATAAGTCTCGAAGTATATGTTCTGGGAAAGTCTTAATTAATATTACACTTACTGCTTGGACAACAATGTTGCAATCGGGTTCTTATTATGTTATACTTATTGTGTATAATTATGTGCATTGTAAATAGGTAGGTAAAGGTACCTACTTATTATTTCTATATCATTATGATGACAATAAAATGCAATGTTTTACATCAATTAATCTATTTTCTATCTTCTTTCGATTTAGATAAAGTCGTAATTCCGTAAAGTCGTAAATCAATTATTAAGTATGCTTCTTTAAATATCCTAATTTGATTAGAGTAGGTACTTGATTATTCGTCTGAATACATACACTAAATAACAATAACCAATTGTGACCACTAAAATGTCTCCATAACTGTGATTTTTACGTATAGATAATGTGGGTGGTTAGAGCCAGAATAACATGAACTTGTTTATTCTCCTGTTATCATTCAGTAAAACGTAATACACAACATGTTATCAGAATTACGCAACGATCCATAATAGGCAAACAATGCAATTGTAATATTCAATCATTGTATTCATAAACTTCAACACATTCACGTTGTCAGGTCTCTACATAATTATATCTGTACATACATACTACATAATTAAAAAACTAACAAAGTCACTTCTCCATTTTTTTTTTGCAAAGTTTGTGCTTGACCACAATCCCATTGTTGATAAGTGGAAATTCTACTATATATCCTATGATTATTTTTTAAAAGTACCTACTAACAGGTAGTACTGATTAATATGATTTTTACCTTTCTAGATACTTAGATAATTATCTCTTCTACCTAAAATATTAATTTAAAGCATTTGTTGAAAACGTTCCAGAATAGCAATTTCATCCGTCCCGCGATAAATTAGCTTTTGGGAAATCCATCCATATTAATTAGTGCTTACGCTGAAATATCAAAAAACCCAATTAATATAGATATGGGAACTGACCCTAACGGTCATATAATCAAGACAGTTTTCCTCGAGATTATTTTTATCAGTGACGACTTATTAAGCTTTTTAACGTGAATACGTCTTTAAATTTGCTACCATACGGGGAAATACTAAAAACCCAATGATAACAAAATCGGGGGATACTGTTTAGCATTGTAGTTTTTAATCTATTGTTTAAATCCAAAATTAAATTATACCCCTGGATAGCTTAACTTCGCATCGCTTACAATCAGCGAGAACAGTGAACAAAATACTTACATAAAAAGAAATATTAAAAAAAAAATAACCTGTAAAAAAAATGTATTTAGGTAGGTACGTACAACACATAGCCATCTCCATGACACAGCTATACCCAATTTTTAATATTCATTGTTGGTTTGGCGAGAAGTTTAAAATTTGCAGATCACTTCTCTTGGAAATGGTTCGCATTAACTCGTTATTTAGATCATGATTTATTCACCAATAATCACGACGCAACACCAGACGAATCAAATCAATTTATTTCTAATTCTACCGTGAAACAAGTTTGTTGCAACCTTCCTTGCTAAAATACAGCACTTGAAACAAGTGAATAGCTAAACTTTAAACTAAAAACCCGATAAAAGGGTTTTGTAGTACAAACTGTGTCGAATAATTACAATATTTCCGAGGCATAGAGGATAAGGATAATTATCCCGAAAATACACCATGCTACAGTACAAATGTAAATTGGTAGAAACGAAAATATGAGTATTATTAATTCCTGAAAAGCTTTCTTAAACAATGTAAAATTTTACATCAAATCAAACAATTTAATCACCCATTCAACTTTCTAATTTACTTCCCTTTTCAAAATCGCCTATAATTTTTTAGAGGGGTTGAACTACGCATAGAAGATTTGAACTAAGTTTTAAGGCACAAAATTAGAAAAAACATAGGTAGGTAATCTATTAAATCAATAGTTCTTGTCTTTAATGAACAGAGACGTGGCAGAAGTTAGGCAAATTACCGCTGGTTATAAGCATAGAACTTCGAGAGGAAAGCCTGTTAAAACATAAGTACAACGACCATTTTATGATGAGTCATGGTGCTACGTGAGGCTTCGAGAGACCAGGACACGTGTGATGAGCTAATACTAGTTACCGAAGGCTTTATAAATAAAAATACACAGTAATAAGACAACACTGACTCATTAGTGTATGTTGTTAGTGACACATTAAGTTTTTATTAATCATATATACTTACGTATAAGAAATTATTATTTACTTAATAATTAAATAGTGGTTAGCAGTATTCATAATTTAATTACAGAACGCACGATTATTGTCATTAGCTATAATTAAAAGTAGAAACTAATAGATTTTTTTTTTGTTTTGGTGGATTTTTCATAATTTTATTACCAATATTTTAAGCTGAAGATGTTCGAATAAAAACTACAATCAGTTAATAAACCCTTTTATTTTTCTCCTTTTATACGTAACCACCAAACTACAAGTACGACAGGAAGCCCCGAAGTAAGTCAGTTAATGGCTTTAAAGAATAATTTAGACAAAAAAACAGTTGAAGCTTAACTATTTTTCATCTCACTGAAGTAAATAAAACACGTGAAAAACATACAGATGTCACAGAAATGTATGTCAAGAGCGAACGGACGATGACGGAATCGTCAGAAGAGGTTACTAGTGCTTGGTTCTTAAGCTCGCTACTCAAGTCTGCCGGCTCTTAAAGAAAAATATCAAGGTTTCCCGTTCTACCTGGCTTTTATCTACTTTTCATACATTTATGTCCAACTGTATTTCAAGTTGCTACCTCAACATGATAGGGAAATGCGCAGAAAAGTATAGTTTTAAGGGGCTATATCTTCTAAACCAATCTCTTTCTGTCCTAAGCATTCTCTGTTAATCAGCTACCCTGCTAATTAACAGACAAAACTATGTACAAAGTTATATTATCCTAGTAGTTTATTAATTTGCTTAGCAGAAAAACGTACGTATCATTTTCCTTTAACTATCCACCGAGAACCGCTGGAGAATCAGCTATCGATTTTAAGAATAACTAACGACGCCTTTGTCTAGTCCTAGAACTAGAAACTACATTGATAAATTTTTCCCATTCAATTTAATAATACCCAGTAACCTACCTAACTATTAAAATTGGCGCTTACACCGTAATGAATGAATGGTAGTTTCAATTCATTCATAAATTTGACATTGACTGTGACTTTGAAAATGGATCCATTACGAACACGTTACACCATTCATTCAGATAATACGTAGACGGCGAACAGAATTAAACGAGCGCTGAAACGAGACCTAATTTCCTTCCTTTTAACTATTGTAATGTTATCTGTGACTAGTGATGCCATATGAACGAGGTTTTAGGGATATATCCCACTAAAATAAAAATCATAAAAAATGATACTTTTTTACTTATCTACTAGTCTAACTTTCTCCATTCTTACCTACTAACATCAAAATTTTTAAATTTTTTAAAGATATATTTACGTTTGGGTTTCTTACTGTGCATTTAAATGATACTTGACACATAGATAGACCACATCTAGGAATAGGAAATAGAATAGATTTACTCGCATTTGCACGTTTCCCTGGGATTATGTTTGAGACTAAATCAGGAATAGCTAACAATGGTTGAATTTAAATTACCTAAGTGGTTATCGAAGCTCACAGACATTAGTAACACCAAAGACATCAACAATTTATTGTCGAAGAAAGAAAGAAAGAACTAAAATAGTCCAGAAATCATTCTCTTATATGTATAGTGATCCTATCCGTGACCTTACGACAATTAGCGTCACATTACAATAGCTGCGCACTGAACTAGTGAATGGTTTAGATAAGGCCTAGCGTTAACGCTAAGTTTAAACATTTAAAACAATTACACCAAGTCGTTTCTGAACCTTGTAATTAAGTGTGCGTTTATCTTGAAACTAAGTAACGATGCCCCTGTGGTTTTATTTGACACTAAAGTGCCGGGTTCGTATCCACCGCAAATAAATATAAGTACTTACTATTTAGTTTATTGTCCATTCAGAACTTCGAAACCTTTAAGTATGTATCTAACGCCACAATTTTTCTTAATGTCTACAAATGTACCTATTAGCTATGTCATTAATGAAATAAAAATGTATAAGTGTCTGTAGACATTTACAAAAGCTTTTTAAGTGCTTAAAAAGCATTTATATATCTAGCTATACAGCCTTTATTATAAAAAGTATCTGTAAATACATCTCTAAAACAGCTTGTAATAGGTTATAAATTTTCCCGCCATTTTAAAACCAAACGTCATAGGAATTCATACAAAACAAGTAGTGATGGGTCTAGTTAATCCAAAGGTCCCATACCGATCATAAGTTCGATAAATCGATTTGTACTTCAATCAATGCCAAGCTGACAAAAAAGGTTTGGGATCTTCGAAAGTTAAAGAGAAAGTGTGCCACTTTAAGGGCCACAGAGTAATGATAATGATGAATATTCATGTTTTTCATTCATCATCAATCGACAGGTCAAGTATATTATAATTTACATAGATGATTCATTACATTGTCGACGTTTTTTAAAAGAAGAATTACAACAATGGTGACAAAAGAAAACGAAATTAGATTTTAAATGTAAGTGTATCGGTTCATAGTGGTTACTCTGTGTAATGCCTAGGTACATAATTATTATACCTAATCGTTATCATTAAATGTAAATTGAGATAAATACAGTTTTTATTGAGATTAATATAGTAATGTCATTATATTCTATGTCATTAAATGCTTAACATAGATATTTGTATTACTAAATTAATGAATATAATACTCTATATAGAGTATGTATAATATACTACTACATAGATCCATAGAATATAAAATTATAAATCTATAAAAATCAGTTAGTCCATCGGACCTGTTTATTAGCCGATTTACATACCTAAGATTAAATAATAATAGGTACTAAAAAAGGATTTTTGAATCACAACTTCATCAAAATGTCGATTCCATTTCAAGATACCAAAATGGCCCCCAAAGTAGCCTCCACATGAATGAATCAACATCATTAAACAGGGCTATGTGTATGCTAAAATAATCACGTATGAACTCGCCATTGATTTATTGATTCCGAGCAATACAATGATATTCTGTACGTGTAACGAGAGGGGCTTAAAATGCAAAGCTAGCCTAAGAAAGTTGCGAAAACGTTACTTTAAACACTGGCGATTAAGAAATTCGGCTTTCACAGTTAGATTTTTACGAATTAAAAAAAACCCAAGCTCTTAATTTGAACTCGATTTCATTGCGAACTAAAAAAAAAATCCGGTCTGGATTCATCATTTTCAGCCAAACACATCCTGTTAAAATTATGAGTTCAAATTCATCAAAACTCAATTTTACAAAAATTATCAATAAATCTGGAATTATTTTAAATATTTAAAAATAAATGCCAAAATTTAAGTTTTACAAAAAAACTACGTTAGTTTTCGTGCGAGTTGCCAACAGAAAAAACATGCCTTTTGAATTTCCAATAACGGAGGACTTATAAAAGATTTTTTTACACTAAAGGGTAACCATAGGGTAATAAGACTAATAAGTGTTTATTAGCCAAATTTAAACACTTCCAAGCCATAATAAATAAGGAATTTTTACAAAATGTTGAACACCTAACACAAAATACCAATAAGCATATAGATCGCCCAGAAGACCAAGAAAAAAGATAAACGCAACAACAAAAGAAAAATAAATTAAATGTCTAACAACCGACACAGTAAAAGCCCCTTGACCTAAAAAGCCAGACATTTAAAAACAAAGCATGATGGTCGTAAATTAACGCCAGTCTATATCTAGATCTAGTCTAGGACCGACTTCCTAATTGGAAATGCTTTGATGTCTGAAGAAAGCGTCGAATTTCGGCGCCTCTGATGTCATTGTAAACGGTCACTGAATTTGCGAAAACTGTACGGGATCCACACGTTTTTTATGTCCCGGATTATGTTAATCAAACTTTGAAAGCTTGAAGCTTTTAACCTACAACAGTATAGTTTTCCTACGTCGATAACTAAGTTATAACAGCTTTTGGTCTCTTTAACTCTTTTTAGTCCAGTTTTTTAAAATGTCCTTTAGTTTTCAGTGCCTTGTAAACGGTTGAAATAAATATCTTTCTTTCTTACAAAATGAAGATCTCTAATCCCTAACGATTAACAATAACCTTAAGAATTAACAATATACCTACTTATATCGTGATCACTCGTTATTGTTTCTTCAAAAATTAAGTTACCGCGATTTAAAAAGTTCAAAAGCATAAATACATATCTGTGCTACGAGTATTTGAGTGGTTGGTAACCTACCTTTCTTTCCTGCAGAATTTTAGACTAACCTGATGAAACACTACTTTTGAAGTAGGTAATAATGTGATTAATGTGTAGGTACATAAAGTAAACAATGATTAACTTTAGAGAGAGGCTTCATATGAAGTCAATGATTCATTTCGGTTGACATTACCGACATGAGTCAAAATTTATCATGCGAAAATCTTAATCTGAGAGCAACAACACCTAATTTTAAAACTAATTGGATACGACGAATTCAGTCAATATGCGTATCGAATTGGACATAGATTGATACTATTACCATAATAATAATGTGCTTTACTAAAATATTGTACCTTATAAATGTATGTACCACAGTAGGGCACCCTTAAGTTACCCACGACATTACATACAAAGTATTGCCACCACAAGCAAATGACTCATATCGCTTAGTTACAAATTTAACGCGGGACGCGCGTATCAATTTTGGTACAATGTCCCGTACGAAAACGTGCATACATTATTAATTACTATCATCCTGTACCTAATGTACTACTATTGTTAGGGATGTGCCATACTACAAGCTCATAGACGAGTGGCGACCATTTGATATGGCTTGCGTTGAATAGTTCACCTTACAGAATTATTCACAATAAAATAATGCTTATTTTGATATCCATAGGTACCTACTTATAATTAGTTTAATAAAAAAAATATTAATAAAAAACATAATTATTTTAAAATTTTAATACAACAAAGTCAAGATGTATTCAGCCACTCTACGTGTAATTTATATTTTTTAACAGATGTACCACTATTCCTAGTTGGGATCGTAAACCCTAAACATAATAGGATAGAAAATTATTTACAGGGTGAGCCATAGAGGTCATTTAATAGCCTGTAGCTCGTAATGGTGTAAGTGGCTAACCCACATGTCATTTACGTGTGTTCTCAAGATAATGCTATACATAATAAATAGGGCTATAAAACCTGTGAAGTGTGAATCAATAAAAAAGTAATAGAGTAGTTTTTGCATTTTGTCGCAGGAAGCAATGTTCCGGCATGATTTGACACTTTTAACAGACTGTTCTGTTAGTTTTAAATCAAAGACATGGTGACCACTGGTTGTAAATTTTTATTAAAGCCTTTAATCTTTGGAGTAAATTTTCCCCAAGATACTCCAACTTAACCTCAGTACGATTAAGTGTCGTGGAACCCATGGACAACATAATTATAATGCAAAGACATTTCATGCAATACAAGAATATACATTCAGATTTTTGCCTCGTCTAAAATACGTCTAAAGCTGACCTAAGTGTTCGTTCGTATATCTTATTAAATTAAAAATCTTGGGTCTTAATGTCTTTCTAGTCTGCAATACAATACAACTTAGAAAGATATACATAACATACAACGCCATCTAGTTCCACGATTCAAAAAGAGTGTTGTAATAAAATTTGTCTACTATCTGTAACCTTATCAGTATCTATGGCATTGACAGTGACGTGAATTTGAAGTTTAGCGACAACAAATGAAAACATTCATTTCATTCATTCATTAAAGTTCATTTCATTCATTCAACAGCTGTCCGATCGTTATGTCAGTTCTGTTTGTTATCATTATCAAAATCACTTTAAATTTAGAATCATTTTAAGTGGCCTATGCTCAGTGGACTTTGCATTCTCAGATTGAAACGTTTACATTTTCATTTTTTTTGTTTTGTTTATTTTTTTATTTACAAAACACAAATTAGAAATGGCATCCTTACGGAACATACGATTTGTTGTTCGGCCTGTAAAGTTTATTGCAAGTAAGTAAATTATTCTATTTTGAATGTTGTGGAATTAAAAAAACATTTTTTACATCAGTACTTATAGTTTTTGGTCAATTTAAGTTCGTTACTTCATCGATCATGGTTTTATTTAATTAAAAGATACCGGCGCAGAATACTTTTTTATTTAAGTAATAAATCTGGTAATGTCATCAAAATATCTGTATGTAGCTATAATACTTCTTTACTTATTTTTATTAAAATCACCAAATACTTGTCAACTCATGAGCCACCTGATGATAAGTGATTACAGTTACCAATGTCACCAACTTGTTGCTTATGATCATCATTTTGTTTAAAAAGTTTTGAGATACATAAAAAAAAAATTTAAAAAAATGTGGACAAATTAATAACCTCCTCCTTTACTTTGAAATCGGTTAAAAAACTATAATTTTTTTTAGATGGATTGCCGAAACTCTTTTCCAGTGCTGCACCTGAATTTGAAACTTTAGCAGTCTCCGTTCCTAAGACTCATGTGTACCATGTGGAAATCAACCGTCCCGACAAACTTAACACTTTCACCAACAATTCATGGTTGTAAGTATTACTGTGTCTTGTAAATAAATCTCTTATAGTATCAACACTTAAAGTTAGGATTATATTATTTTTACAATTGTGACTTATAAATGTTACAATGTTATTAGTAATTCCCTTAAATATCTCTGCAAGATAAAAAATTACATGAAGATTTTGTTGTCATTGGATAAAGCCAATGCTTATGCTATTGTCTTTCCAATTACAATAAATAATGTTGTTCAGCAATTTTCATATTATTGAATATTAATACTAACCAAACTGTAATGTGTATTAAACTATGAACTCATTATAATTGTTTTCTTATTCCATTTCCAGGGAGCTGAAAAACTGTTTTTCTTCTCTAAGTGACAACCCTGAATGCAGAGTGATTGTGTTGTCAGGGAAAGGAAAACATTTTACTGCAGGTATATTACTAGATTACTTACATATCTATCAGATTATACCATAATCTATTTACTAGTTATTTAGTTGTAAACATGATTAGAAAACATAACATAATAATTTTTAAATGCTACTAGAACTTTAAAGAGATTATTGTTAATGTTACTTTTGTATTATAAGTAATACATTAACTTTGTTTCATTGATAAAATATTCCATCTATAAAGTTACAATAAATCATAGAAATATACTAAGATTTTTTCTACTACAGTCAAACAACATCAACATAGAAAATGAAAATTTATTTCATACCAGAGTTGTACAACATTTTTCAGCTAACAATATTTTTTTTATTATTTTTCAGGTATTGACTTAAAAAGCTTAATGGCAATAGAAATGAAAGCTCAAGATGTAGATGATCCAGCCAGGAAAGGCAGAATTTTATACAAGTTTATTCAAACTTATCAGGTATCAGTATACATAAAATATATTGCCCATAATTATGGTTACATAATTAAAGATACTTGATTATGATGATACAATTGAAATATGTTACCAGTATTTTTTTCCCCCTTTAGCAATGAAAATGGGATTGGTCCAGAAGGAACTTTTCATCCCCACAACTACAAAATGTTCTAAAACTAATTATTAAATTATAATATCATTGTTTGCACAACTTTTAATTACTACAACTGTGTATATTGTGGTCTTTCAATCATACTTAACTTAGTGTTGTACCAAACACATTGTTAATTTAATAATTTAGAAAAATTGTTGTAAAATATAATTGTTGATATTGAGCATAATTGTTGTTGTTGTAGGATGGTATCACAGCATTGGAAAACTGCATAAAACCGATTATAACAGTGACACATAGCGCATGTATTGGCGCTGGGGTAGACCTTATTACAGCTGCCGATATGAGGTAAGTTAGTGATAATTATTGCAATTAATCATGAAAAAAAAGTTTAAATTATACCCAGCCTTTTAAACGAAACCAACTGTACCTTGATATCATCTAAAGTAGCTACTGAAGGAACCAATATTGACAAATCTATGCAGAAGTTTATTTTTTGTATGATAAATATTTTCTGATTAAGCTTAGCTGCATAAAAACCTCATTACCATTTATATTCCATTTGTAAAATGGGATAAGCATAAATACCTAAATTATTTGTTGAAGATAATTAATTAGCGGATCTGCATAACATTTTCTTATAACATTTGATTAACATAATCCAATCATATTTTATGGATAAAGTTAATTTACTCATTAAATTTAGTTGTGGCTTTTAAAATTTCGTAACTTAAAAACATCTAAATTAAATGTATTTAGTTACTAAATTTAACTTTTTTTCAATAACTTTTTTTTTGTATATTTTTTATTTTAGATATTGTACAGAGGACGCTTATTTCCAAGTTAAAGAAGTAGACGTGGGGTTAGCAGCTGATGTTGGTACATTACAAAGACTACCAAAGGTATTATATTATATTATATATTATTATTATATACACAAACATAGGTATTCTTTTTTAATTTATTTATAACTAGACTAAACGACGCCCGCGGAAAAGTAATTAAAAAAAATATTGGATGTATCCTAAGGGGACCTATAATCAGGATAAAATCTATCCTATATCCTATTCTTGGATACAAACTATCAGTGTACTAAATTTCAGCTTAATCCGTTCAACGGTTAGAGCGTGAAAACCTCACAATATCCAACCATCCAAACATCTTTATAAACTTTCACATTTATAATATTAGTATGATAATATAACATTATTGTTTTAGGTTATAGGCAGTGCGTCAGTGGCGAGAGACTTGTGTTTTACGGCGAGG
>LGAG01000311.1:11574-24846 GCA_001278395.1 Lerema accius | reverse complement strand
TAGTAAAGTATATCCGGATAAAGACAGGTGAGTTCTTACGTCATTTATATACAAAGAAACAGTAACCATTAATAAAAAAACAAAAAACCCACTACTGAAAATTTGAAAACTTTAAAAAAAATATGTCACTCCCATAATAACCACATATGTTGACAGACATACATACTTACATACATATTATTATTATCATTACCTACTATTTCCATAGTATAGCTATACACTAGAGCAACGAAAAAGATTATATTTCTAACAATATTTCAGTGCCCTGAAGGAAGTTTTGGATATAGCACAGAGTATAGCTGCAAAGAGCCCCATTGCTGTACAGACTACTAAGATATCTATGGTGTACTCACAGAGTAGACCAACTAAGGAAGGACTTCAGCACATTGTAAGTATATTTTTTTTTTTTAATTCAAATACACTTAGTTTTATCGAAGAGAAAAAGAAAGAAATATAATACCTATATCTCATATTTATCTTTATTCATTTATTTATTCCATATTGCACCAATTTTTGATGTGGTACAAAAGGCGGACGTAATGCTAGTAGCATTCTCTGCTAGAATATAGAATATGATAATTTGCCTTTGGTCAAAGCAGATTTCAGCGATGGCGGCATTTACACTTAAAAATGGACCATTATGTCCTCCTAAGAATAATATAATAATGTATAAATATGATAGGTGGTATACTTGAAAAAATATTACATAAATATTAATAATAATATTGCAGCTAACAAGTTCATTTAAACTGGACTGTATCAAGTGGATGACAAATGTCTTTTAATAATTTTTGATAATTAATAAGCCATAACATAAAATATTTATCTATCAATATTAACTTTAATTGATTGAAATATGATAATTTTAGTTGTTCCCTGTTTAGGATAATATTTTATGTATTAAATAATATGTTTTGGTAGTCTGTGATAGTTAATTTGTTTTATTTTCACCGGTCATAATTGTTTCACTTAAATATAGAAGATAAGATAATTGCGACATTTAAACAACAATTTTAAATTATTTGACTTGTTTTGTTGTACCAGAAACAAAACTAGATTTTTTGTAAAATTGTACCAATGATTGGTACATCGATAAATGAAATTAAATAGTTTTTACATAATCTCTATAGTATAATTCTTGATATTGTTGTTTTAAACTCATTATCGTAAATATAATTACCAGTCATCAGAATCATGATATATTTATCATTTTGGCTTAATTTTATTGGTAGGTAAAAAAACAACAATTTTTAAAGTTCAATCTGAACTTTAAAATCCTAAATTGTTAGTATTATTTAAATTTTTACTGCCGATTTCTTATGGTTATGTTCCAAGAAATTTCAATTTTATCTAAAGTTACTTAGAGATCTTAGCTTAGATCTTTTAGAACTAATAGAATACCTATTTCTTGATATTAGGTAAATAGGAAAACTAATTGAAATATCTTTATGTTAAGTTTCGATAAAAAGTAATTCTTTTACACCAAAACAGTTTCACGATTAAGCCGTCTGTATACTCGCACCGAAAATGTCGGAACATAAGCAACAATAGCAGATCGTAACGCGGCGTATTTCAAAGCGTTTCTCCTCCGTTCTATTATCGGGATATAGAATTACTTTAATTACAATACAAATTCACAGTATTTAGTTATACAAACATGATATTATATTTGTTCGCCCTCTGATCCGATTGTAGCCATTTATAGGTTGTTAAATCGAGCGTGCATGTAGAACATGCTTTATTTTATTTCACCCTTTGGGCGACACACTTCAATTGAATACCGTAACTTTTTTATTTTTATTTTACACGAATACATTATTCACTTTATTGATTCTTTAGCTCTTACGATCTTATCCTTACGATAATACTTCCTAAAAATAGACTTTCTAACAATCTAAACTTAGGACATTGAGCTTACGTAAGCATTTTTGCTATAAAAAAAATTTAAAAACCCGAAGAAAAGCCTTGATCATAAGTGGTCAGAATGGCCCATGGACATCAATAACAAAAAAAATTACCAATGCATCGTTGACCATTGACTTTAGGAAGTTTTACTGTTAGGTTTTTTTTATTTTTTTTTTTATTTCGTTTTATGTTAGGTAGGTATTTAAATTATTTTAAATTTTGACGTTTCGTTATGTGAGCTATTAGTTCTTAAAAAGAAATAAATGATTTGAATTTGACCAAGGAAAAAATAAAAATATACTAGTAAAACAATAAATAAGAATTTTACTGTCACCATCACCTTGTTATCACCGTGACGTCATCTTTTTTTTAATAAAAATTAATGATTTCTTTTTCTTTTTTCAGCGTCTTCTGAACCAACTTATGCTTCAAAGCGACGACTTAAAGGCCTCGGCCATGGCTCAGCTGACTAAAAGTCAAGCTGAATTTGAAAATGTTTAAAAATAAATAAATTATTATAAAGTTATATAAGCAGAAATCATATTTATTTATTTTAACTATTTTGTATTATAGAATTAATATAGTGTGAATATATTATTTTTATATCTATTGTCAAATTTTTTTCACTTTATCAACCCTTACAAGACAAAAGTGTTCGAAAATCAAAATATACCTATAAATCATTAATTATTAAACACTAATGAATAACGATGGCATTAAACAAAGAATCCACTAAATCGCGGTAGAATAACTAATTAAACTTCTATAGAACTCCAAATGGTATTCAAAACATCCAAAACAATACAATATAGCTTATTTTCTTATACAAAGACTTTAAACCTCTGCCAATAAATTCGAATATGGAAACCTTTAATTCGTGCTGACGTCACTAGAACGCGACTACGTCACTGCATTGGCCGTTTAACAAAGAAAATCAGGTAACCTAGTTTATGGAGGCTTGCATTTACGTTTGCTGCGAATGACCTGCCCAAATATAGAGCAACTATAAATAAACTGGAGGGGGGGCCCGTACATGCCTCTTCGTGAATGGTGCAAGCACCCTGCAACTAGGGCACTCTGCAATGATTTGACCTATTTATTTTTCAATGGGGCGGTGCATGAACGGGGATGGCGGGGCCCATTGCGAGTTCCGAGCCTTCATTCAGTAACAGTCGAACTCTCGAGGCCGGCGTGACCTATATTCGATTTTCGCTCGTTCAGCCTCCCCGGCCGGTAATCTTACCTGTAATGTGGCTCGAAAACGTTTTTCCATTAAGAATAAGAATCGGTTACATGTGAAATAGCTAAATTTTAAAATTTAACGCAAGGCTAGGAAACCAGGCTTAATCTATACGACAGTGTTAGACTTTATTTTAAAAAACCCGCGTAAAGAACGACGTCACTTCAGCACCGATGTCATTGGCCCATATTGTGCTAGAGCGCTGTGATTGGTAGATATTCAACGTTACATAAAGAGAGCCAATAGCATCACGGTATTCCGCGCTGCTGCACGACTAGTGCGCCACCTGTCGCTCCGACACCCGGTTTCATTGAATAAATCCGCCCCGGACAGTCTGTTTTATTGACGCAAGCGCACTGAGGCCCAACAAAGGGCCGAAATAAGAACGGTTCGCAAGTGAATCTGATGTATTTATGTCATAAAAATGGTGAAATCTGTGAAGTGGCTAGTAGAAATTAGGATATTCGACGTGTCGAATCATGACCGAGGCATCTGAAAAGTAAGTGGAGGCTGTATAACTCATTTTTTGCGGTACTTGTTTCGCCCTACACTGGGTAGGTAGGGCCTTACCCCGGCCATTTTCCATAGTTGAGGGTTTGTCTGGTATGATTTATAAAGTTTCTTAGCTTAGATGACTCGTATATGAAGTAAGGTTTGGATACGAGAGTCATTTACAAGTCATATGTCATGTATGTTGGGCTTGTATTACGACCCGCCCTTAGGTCACCCTGTGTGGTGTATAGCTATAATCAATGACTCGCCCGTTCATTCACAATAATGTAGCAACTCCGACACGGTTCGGGGTCATTTCCAGCTAGCACTGAGCTCTTTCGCTCAATGAAATAGATGTTTCAACAATTATGTATGAATGCGTGATAGTTACGCCTCGGTCATACTATTCGTAAGAATACTGGCTGGAATGTTAGATGGACTGTCATGTCAGAGATAATACAATTAGAAATAAGAAAATATAGTTCGAAAATTAAAATTAAATTCGAGTGCAAGTTTGACTCAATTAATTATTATTTGTGAACTTAACGAATTTCGTTTCTATAAAGTAATTGATTTGACAAATATTATTACCTTCTTCTTTAAAATGTCTTGTTGTTTTGAAGCTCCTACCAGAAAACTCTTTCACTACACACCTTGCAATGATAAGTTTATAGTATTGAGGTAATCATAAAATAGTTGGAGATTTATAAACTAAAACCATACAATACACTACTGAATTTAACACTGGACCATTAAAGAAGACACCATACTGAAATCTTAAGTACCTAATTAAAAGGTATCACTACCTGAAGTTGATCTGTCCTGCATACTGATTTACCCTACATTTCTTACAGTTGTATTGTAAGTAACAAATATACACTATAGTTTTCAGCTAAAGTAGACCTAACAGTCAAAGTAAACTTATTTATAGATATATTGTCTTAGCTAACACTTTACTTAGCTTACTACAGCGTGATTCAAAATATATGTCAATTCAATATATTTCTCGAAACATTTATTTCTCTACTATAATCTACCCCTTTAGTGAATGGATAACCAAATATCTTGTGTTACTACATCCTTACACTATATTACGAACCTTTGTATAAAGGTGCATGCTACTAAATCTGCGGGCTCTGGGTAATCATAGTCACGGTCAATATCTTGTAATGTATACATTTTGTGTTCCATCTTTTATCCTTTTTGAAATTTCAAGCTCATTCCATTTCCAAAATTCATCCATTTCCTAAAGAGTTTTTAAGATCAAGTAGCCTAAATTATATTTAATTAAAAAAGAAAAAATTAAAATGTTAACTTCTCTCTTAACCACTCATAGCAGCTAAAAATGATCTATGTTCTAAGGATACATTGTGAAAGGTAGGACCCAAGGTAAACGGGCAGTATCCTTATTTACGTAGGTAGAATTTTAAACATTATAAATTATACCATCTTAAAACTTATGCCACTTGAAAATACGCCTATTAATTTCATAAAGATCACCTCGTGGGTTCGAAGGTAAATTTCGGATATACTAATTCCACAGACCCATAAAAAATAATACACAGAGCTGTCATATACAATTAATAAATAAGTGACGAACAAAAATCTGTCACTCACTCACCGTATACTACCGAGCGGACGGCTTCATTATGTTCGAACGGCTTCATATTTACCTCGACTTCTCGGCTAGCTCTATACGTCAATTCGGCTGGATGGCTCTGTCTATATTCTTTTTTTGAGTCTGTGACCAATTCAGCTATAAATGCAAAATCGTTCAAGTTGTAAAGTTCGTGGTTGTTGAAACTGTACCACAATATGCAAATCGCTAACATGTAGGTGCTACATTTGCATTTCACGTGGATATGACGCAGATGCAAAGTAAAATACGATCTCTCACCTTTCGGATGTAAAAATAGGCTGATGGCGGTTACGATATTCGGAAACGTAGGTTTTGTAAACTTTACTTCCCTCAAGGTTTATGCACAGGCATCACCTACTTACTTCCAGGAAGTATCTATGTAATTGGGTTTACAATGCCGATGTCAAGGTTTCTCTGCAAAAATTATTTATCATTATAAAAATGTGGTCTGTTGCTACAATATTTACGAGATCGCACGAAATCTAAACGAAAAAAATATGCTATTCAAATTTGGAAAACGATGCAATTCAGTTTTAGACAAAGAGAGAGAGCAAAATGACTTAAAAAAACAAGAAAAAATCTAAATCAAAGTTCGTTCGAGAGATGCAATGAGGTGTGCCTACTAATTAACAATTTAATTGCGTATTATGATCTCTCAATTCTTAAAGATACGGAGACCAGCATTATCTGAAACTTAGATTTTTTTATAAAGTTGTTATTAGAAGCTACAACAGCGATCATTCACACAAAAATTTCGTCCGTAAAACCTTTTTAAAAAAAATTCTTGGAAGACTAAATTTTACGTCGAAACAATGACCGTTCCCACAATCATTATTCGCAAAAAAAAACAGGATAACTACAGAACAATTATTTTGTTTACGACTGGTTTCGTACGAAATCTCTGAACCGCTGATATAATTGCTTATCCGTGCATATCCACTACTGTAGATCCAATATTAGGCATTAATCCGTCACTTTAGTGCCAACTGTAGTAACCCACGTTTGTAGATTTACTTTGAAATTGTCTTGAGCCCGTACTTTATATAATTTACTAGTCATGTAATTATTGTATACCATTCATGCTCGTGCAATCTAGATAGTGTGGTGCAAACGGTTTAAATAAAGAATTAATTCATGCTTGAGGAACTAGAGCTAGTATCCTGTTTGTAAGTTCTACTCTGTTCTAAACTTTCCCACCTCGAAAAATCAACCAAGCGCCGGATTTGGTTCTTCCTGTCCAGTTGTTCGCTCATTGCACATGAGTGGCCACGACTCCACTTAGCTCACCAGTCATTAAGAATAGCACTTAATACTCTGGTATAGGGTTAATTTTTCCTTGCCACCGGATGCTTGAGCGCACTTATCCGTTACACAACAGATTTTGTGTTAAACTAGCTGAGCTTCCGACTTTGATCAACCGAATATAATGAACATCAAACACGATTGATGTGAACTACGCAAATATCACTGATGCAAAGGCATTTCAATCTTTTTTTTTTACTTCAAATACTAAGGAATAGGGTAATAAATAAATGAATACTACAGTTCAAGTCAGTTTTGTACAGTTAAATTGATAAAAGCAACGTTTCTAGAGCTTGCATACATCGAACTCTTCAAAATTCGCGTGAGTTTTGAATGCCATCATTCCAATTTGTCTGAAATCTGCAAACTATTGTACCTATAATATATTATGATACTTTATACATAACATGTTTCAATACCACTATCAGCGATCACTTCTATATATAGGAAGTATATAATTGCATCAAAGACAGACCATTCGAGATATAGAGCATGTAATTAGAGGCTCGGCTAAGTGGACGTGGCATTGGGCAATTAATGGACAGGAAGTGCTAATTCTCATGCCTGCTCGTCTCTTTACAAATGTAAAGAAAAAATTGAGACGCCCAATGCTTAGTTGCGCGAGGTTTTAAATTTTGACTACGATTTTACGGCTTCAAGTCTTTAGTGGATAACTACAGTGCATAGATATGTTGAACTTTTTGCTTGTAACTATGGGAGAGTTTAGTGGTTAAATTGAACCCGAACATTTGAAATTTTAATGGTTCTGGAAAATATACTAGGTTCTTTTCACACTAAACAAGGTGCCTTCTTACGTATAGTTTTAGTGGTCCATTCAATTTAACCCATTAACACATTTTACAGGTCTTTCCTTGTCACATATTCCACCGCGTTTTATTATACCACCTTAATCTAACGTAGTTTTACGCATCTTTTATTTTAATTTAATACGGATTGTATTAATCATTTTTGGAATAAATGTATCTTCTTAAAATTACGCGGGTGGAGCCGCGGGCGATTGCTAGTGACTATATCATGTTCCGTTTGGTTCCAGTGCCTATCTGGTGCGTGTGCGCGCGCAGGTGATGTGTAGGGACGAGGGCACGGGCGGCTGGGTGGCGCTGGGCGGCGGAGGCCTGGCTGACGTCATGGTCGGCCGCCGCCTACGTCACCGTCTGCCCACAGGTAACATACTGTTACCCACTTTCTCTTTGTCTCACTGTAATTATGCCTAATTTATCCTCCTGCCTTATGCCTAATTTTTCCTCCTGGTTATGTATGATTTCCTGGTCAACTGCTCATGTGTTCAACCAGGGATTCAAATTTGGAATTTCGAGCCATATTTCCCATTTAGAGCCTCAAGAAAAATGCTCCTCGAACTCCTTCCTTCCTTCCTTCCTCCTCCTTCCTTCGAACGCTCATGCCAATTGCTAACTAAAAAAGTATGGGAATGACATTTGACGTAAAAAAAAAGGCGTCGTTTATGTAATTTTTCCCATACATTTTTAGATAGCGTTTGGCGTGAGCATGGAAGGAAAGGGCATTTGGTTAGAGGCTCAGTTAATATAATGACGTATGCCTTGTTAAACATTTTAATATTTTGGTTTCCAAATCTAAAACCTGGCCTAGAAACCATACATATTTGATCAGCCTATTCACAGAAAGGACCATAGTAAGGACACTTGAATTATCTGACCTTAAAATAACTTGTATTAAAATGAATGACTTGCGCAGGCGACAGCGGTAGTAACGGGGATACGACCTCATCCTCCGCGAGCGCACCCACACACGACTACTACATACATGGGAGGCGCATCAGTGACGCTATGGTAAGTCAGCTATCTTAAAACGAGTCCTATCTTCGATTGGAGATAGCTTGGAAACTTCAGTTAACGTCGTGAAAGATAGGTTGGTAACTTCCTTTGGCTGGCTAACTTGAAAAAATGATAGATTTCTCGAGAAGCTTGCATTTATTACCAATAATAATTATGGTGAATATTGTGCATAATAAAATGTCTTAGCCATTGAGAAAGTTTCGTAAAAGACGACTATTTTTAGTTGATTCAAGCTGAAATAAAACTATAATAGGGGATGTTTGTTGTGGGACCTAAGATATCTTGCACTTGTCTTACAAAAAAAGATTTTTAAGAGGGTAATATGAAAATAATTTTTAGAGCTAATGATTTCATAGTCTACTATGGCATACGGTAGTTTCTAATATGGTTAGAGAAGGAATTCCAACCTAAACAATTATCAACTTAACATTTCCCAACTGGAACCAATTTTTGGCGTTTCAACAGTTCGAACATCTCAAATAGAATAAAATCAATCTTCTTACTTCCAGGTGGTCCTCGAATGCACTATCAAGAAAGACTTCCAGTACAACAAGGTGATGCCGACGTTCCACCACTGGGTGACAGATGAGAAGCGGTTTGGACTCACCTTCCAGACGGCGGCCGACGCACGAGCCTTCGACAAGGGTGTCCGGACTGCCATTGAAGAGTTACTGGACGGTAGGACACCATGAAGACATATTAAGGGACTTAGCGGTCGAAATTTGACCATATTTTAATATGACAAACAAACTATAGACTCATCCGATATTCCTAGCTGACACCAATGTCTGTCAAATGAGGACTTTTGTCTGATGTGTTTGATGTCAGTATCAAACAATTAAAATTTAAATACAAGTTGTACATAGGATTTAGCTTCCTGTTCTTTGATTGCCATGTGAACTTTAACCATGCCAAGATTCAAACTCGTACTTACGTATTAATATGTAGGTAAATAACTAAGATATTTCTGTTAAAAAAATCTCAAAAAACATAAAGTAATTAGGTTCAGATATACCTATATCGAAAAAACATATAATGTAATTATTGCAATTTATAAATGTAATTCAGTTCCTTGTAGGGTATTATTACATTATTGCTTATAAAGCCATGTTGTTACATTATAGCTTAACTTTTACCAAATAATGTGGATAATATAATTAAATGAGGATAATATGACAATATTAAATGAATTGGTAATTTACCTTGATGCCTCAATTACATCATAATAAAATTTGACTTATGTATTTTTGCAACGTGAACTAATTTATCTAATGTGTTTTCTTTTGCTTTCTCCATACCGTATACTGGATTTCTTCACGGTGAGTTGATACGCTTATATCTTGGATTAACCTAAAATTAACTAGTAGTAAGCGTAGTAGCGTAGGCGTAACTTCTGATCATCTCTGTATTAAAAAAAATATATTTTTAAATCCATTTACGTATAGTAAAGTCCCCATTGATTTTAGACATACATATGGACGAAAATAATTTTTAATTATTTTTTTTGTAGGTCTGGGTGGGGCGTGGCCATCACTTCACGCGTATAAAAAACTCAATCCAGCGCCGAAAGACGACGACGAGGAACATAATATATTCGAAGTGAGTACCTCTCATCTGTCACAGAACAACACTGGCCATTATTGCTTCTAAATTTTTCTAATATGCTTTCATCTTATAATGAAAAATATTAATTATATAAGGAGACATAAGGCATACTTGGAAATTGTTCCATTGTAGATTGGTAGCCAACTCTAATTGCTGAAAGTTTTCAATTCAAAGTACGATTTATATTTATTTTTTATATAACAATCTATAACTAGCCTACTACTAGGGCTTAGAACTATTTACAATGCGCGCGGTAGATGCTATTCAACACGCTGGCTAAGTGCTGATTGAATTTGGCAGACTTCACACACCTTAAACATAAATTCATGAGTAATGTATGACTACAGCAGTCTTAGCTTTTAGGCGTCAATTAGGCATACGACATTCGATTCCTTAAAAACCTTACCTTGAATGTATTAAATCAATTCGAATCAAAGTTTACTCTTGATCTCATTCCTAGGCAAAATAAAAATATACCTCAAAATTTGGACTACCAGTCATTTTGGCATACGCCGTTCGACTCATAAGCACTTCCAGCGTCACTTTGACACACTTTAAAGCTAAAGATACACTAGGGGACAATTGTCCCACGACATATATCGGCGACATGTCGAGCGAAGCCGGCCGAAGTCACGACGCTTTAAGGCGACAACGCGCGGCTATGTTGTACGCAGGGACGTCAGACGCCAGACATGTCGAGTGAAGTCCGGCAACGTCGCTCTACCTCACCCGACGTCGATGGCGACGCGTGTCGCAGAACATTTGTCCCCTAGTGTATCCGTAGCTTAATGGGTACTAATAACCATTTCCAGTGTCTGAACCTCCCGTCGGACTCGCGCTCGAGCTCGGAGAACTCGACGGCGAGCCGGCCGCGCCGCGCCGACCTTAGCACGCCCATCCTCGCCGCCATCACGCTGCCCGCACGACACCAGCGACCAGGTACCGTCACTGTCTTGATGGAACTCACCCTTGTCTTGGTGAAAGTCACCATTATTACATTACCCTAGATTCATCATCCCTTGAGGAAGTCATCACCTATTGTCTGACATTGATTAGTTGTTCCTGGGACAGCTGCTCATAGATGCTCACAAACATACACACAGACATAGTGTTGGATAATAAAGCTATGCACTGATTATACCACAGATCCATAAAAAAGAAACGGAGCCATCCAGCCGAAAAATGACGAACGTAAATATGAAGCCGCTCAAACATATTAAGCCCACCGCTCAGTAGTATACGGCGACCGAGTGACAGATTTTTGGTCGTCACTTATTTAGTCTCAATTGTATACTACCGTTCTGTCTATACCTCGTTTTTTTCGTCGCGATTTAAAAGGTAAACATCTTGGCACTACTTATATTCATTTTCATTAAATTAAAAAAATATTTAGAAGTATACAGAAATTTATTTTAACATTAAATTATTGTTTATTCTTTAGTTTCATTTTATTTGTGTTTGTTTTATTTTTAAATCGAAAATTACAATAGAAAGACACTGTAAGATTGTTTACCTTTTAAATCACGACAAAAAAAAACGAGGTATATTCTTTTATATGGGTCTGTGTATTATGCATTTATATTCGAAATGTTTCGCCAGAGATTTAAACGTTTTCAAATGTTGCTATTGTTATGTGAATACTATTAATGTAATTGTAATTACGACGAATTTCAGATTCTATGAAGCAGTATGAGGGTTATGAAGACAAATTAGATGACTCAGACCCTGACCGGTGTCCATACGTTCATTTATCAGCGGTAAGATCATTATACAATATGATATTATATATTTTGTCATTCATTCATTTACTCCTCATAAATAATAAATAAATAAGTGCTTTCACAAAAGGTTATACACTTATCTACAGCTTTACAAGATGTAATTTCCTTAACTATGATAGCCTAAGTCAGGTTTATTATACCATCTCTTGGGCAGATTTTTAAGACTATACACATATTCAGTTTAGTTAAATAGTAGTAATAATGGGTATAGAAAAAAATGGAAAATGGGTGAGATATAATAATTATTAATATTTATTAGATAAAACTTCAATATTTCAGGTTCACGAATACACTTACCCGCAAGTAGGTCCGGGCGGAGTCATTAGTTCAGAGAAGTCATCGCCGAACACGAAACCACCATTGCTGAAGAGGGATTCTGGTTTGTAGCTTTACATTACCTTAACTTTTCGCTTCTTTCGTGGCTTGCAACGCTTTGGTGACGCTCTGGTGTGGCTGATATGTCACTGACTTTCGACTTATTCGAATTTTGTAGGACTTAAAAAACATACTTTTTATGGGTATGGCATCAATTACAATTTATATTATACTATAGATTATGTTACGTCATTACTATACAACCACAGAGCAATGAATGTATCTGTTACAACAAAAAAATTCGCGCTACATTGGACACGTACTGTTTGTCTTCACGATAGTCCATTTCATTTCTGGTGTAAAAAAAACACTGCGTGTTTCAAAGGCTCTTGTAGCACATAGAACTATACTTACTAAAGTTAATCAACACAATTATTAAAGGAATCTATTAATTATATGCATATCTCGATGTGTAAAATAAGTATACATTCCAGGTTCGATCAAGAAATGTGGCTACAGCGGTCCACCGCCGCTGCCGGACAAGAAGCCGGCCGAGACCTTCCAGGCGAGGATCAAATGCAGGTAATTACTTCCTACTCTATCGTCCACTATAGGGCACGGGTCATTGTCGACCCCTAGAGTATACTTCACGCTCTTACGTGTTCTCTGAAGCACGGAAATGCTGGAGAAACTTGTGATGTCGTAACTAAGTCGGTTCTTAAGTAATTATACAACCCATTGGTCTGTGTGCTAATAATTTCAACCATTAGGTATTATCTCTTAACACTAATACATAATAGGCACAAAATTCCTTATGTATACTCTGTTTCAAGGATCTTGCCAGAAAAAGTAAACAGTCTTACAGACTTTTTATTGTAGTTATTGGCTTACAAGTAAGACAGTCAGAAATAAAAAAAAAAATTAATAATAAATTATGAATTTATGTTAAAACAATTTCTGTTTACTTCTAAATATTTTTTAAATGAATGAAATGTAAAAGTAGTGCCAAGACATTACTTTTTCTCGCATGATCGTTGAGACTATTTTCTACCCTTATATAAAAACTTTATCTGTTATTATATTTCAGGCACTGTCACGAGTGGTACCTAGAAAGTGCGAACCGCGCCGGCGCCTGTGAATACGCTCCCGACTGTTTCC
>LGAG01000311.1:0-10183 GCA_001278395.1 Lerema accius | reverse complement strand
TAGTATAGATATGCATATTTCGATGTGTAAAATAAGTATGTATTCCAGGTTCGATCAAGAAATGTGGCTACAGCGGTCCACCGCCGCTGCCGGACAAGAAGCCGGCTGAGACCTTCCAGGCCAGGATCAAATGCAGGTAATTACCTATTACTCTATCGCCTACTATAGGTACCTCCTACTCTATCGTCCACTATAGGTACCTCCTACTCTATCGTCCACTATAAGGCACGGGTCATTGTCGACCCCTAGAGTATACTTCACGCTCTTACGTGTTCTCTGAAGCACGGAAATGCTGGAGAAACTTGTGATGTCGTAACTAAGTCGACCATTAAGATGATACAAGTATATTATAGGTACAAAAATTGTAACAATTTCCTGTCTTATAATTTCAAAATTAAATCATTTTTACTCTTTATAAGTTAAATAAAGGTTAATCTGTATTCTAAGCACTAATTTAAAAAAACTAATCCTATTATAAACCCTTATAATTATAAAGAGCTTGTGTTATATATTTCAGGCATTGTCACGAGTGGTACCTAGAAAGTGCGAACCGCGCGGGCGCCTGTGAATACGCTCCCGACTGTTTCCGCTCCTGCATAGAACATGTCTCCTGTATCAAGTGTGCGCAGGTAATTTTAATGATATAGAAAAAAAAACTCAGAAAGTAAAGTCTAAGTTTTCAAGTAAAACTTTAACGTTTTAAGAATTTTTGCTTATGTAGAGGGTCTAATATAATTGAATCGAAATTCAATACACTACGAAACGATAACTACGTCCCTAATTAATAAAAAAAACTTAATTAAAATGCTTTTAAATATTTGGTTTGTACATGAAGCAACTTTAATAAAATAGTATAGAAATCTGTGTTTTAAAAACAAGACTTTGTAATGCAGTATAATGAGCAGTAATATTTTGTGTAATTGCAGTGCATGTTGTACCACTGTATGTCGGACGCGGAAGGAGACTTCGCCATGCATCCCTGCGCCTGCGGCACTCCCGACGAGGCCTGCGCTAAACGGTAATAACAAATAATTATTATAATAATATTTTAGAGCAGAGCCGGCGCAGATATTTATGTGACAGATAAATCCGTCGGGTTATGGGTGTTAGTGATGTGTTATTTGTGTAGTCCATGGCACCCGCGACACAGGGAATCTTACTGCGGGGGTATGAGTGTGTTAGCGTTTATTATTATTCTATTTAATATGTTTTACACTCATACCTTCGCACATATCACTTACACCCATGACCCGAGAACAAACATTTATCTATCACATAAATATCTGCCTCGGGAATCGAACTTGGGACCGATCGCTTCGCAGGCAAGGTCACTACCAACTAGGCTATGAGGTCGTCTTGTGGAGTGTGTTATCGTTAATTTATCTAAGGGTCTGTTTCACAATCTATAAGTAAATTATTTATAAAGTAAGCTATTCAGAGAGTAAATCCTTCCGTTAACTCTCTATACATTTCACAATCATCCGTCAATTAAAGTGAAATTGTGAAACGCAATTTACTGGTTCACGTGCAGATAAGTTCAAAGTAGCTTACTTAGAAGTTTACACAACGATTGTGAAACAGGCCTTAAATGAAATATCTTATATATTTCCAGGTGGGTGGGTATAACGTTACTCAGTCTGTTGGTGCCGTGTCTGTGGTGTTACATACCGTTACGGTGCGCACACCGCGCCGCGCGCGCCGCTCGGCTCGCCGGCGGACTGCACGCGCCGCACAAGTAGCACAGGGCTACACCACTCACTGACCAAGTTAGTATCCCGGGTACTTATATAATTATTAATTAGTATACAATACATTTGGGGGTCTACAACACAAGGAAAAGTACAGGGATGCACATACATATTATATGTATATACATATAGTCCGATAGTAGTGTAATCTCATTAGTCTCAACTTATAAACTTTAATATTTCCAGGATTTTGATGTTACTATCTATACTTCGTTTTATTCGTCGTGATTTTAAAAGTAAACTATCCTGGCACTAATTTTATATATTTCATTAATTTTAAAAAATATTTAGAAATATACAGAAATTTATTTTAACATCAAATTATTGTTTATTCCTTATTTTTTTTTATTTATGTCTGTCTTATTTTTAAATCGATAATTACAATAAAAAGACACTGTAAGATTGTTTACTTTTTAAATCACGGCAAAAAAAAGAAGTATAGGTACACCATCCCTGAAGAAAGTGTATACTTTATGGCATTAAATATTTAAATTAAATTTCAGGGTTGCAGTGAGTTGACATCGGGAAGACTGGATTCAGAGGGTAGTGATTGAGATAACCTGTTTTCTACGGTCTACTAGTCTATTATTATGAGACAAAAACATTCAAACCCGTACGAAATCTAAGGGCTTATAAACTGAAGCAATAATATAGTCAAAATGGTATTACCATACCAGTGCTTTATAAAATTAATTTTAAGAACAAAATTTTATTAGAAAAAGTAACATTTAAATTATTTTCAAATGCTTTAGTCTACATTTAAAAACAATTTGCCTGGAAATAATTTTGTCGCAAATAAAATTTTATTTAATTACTTTACTGACTACAGATTAAATACTATAAAAAGTATATAAAAGGCAAAATATTAAGTATTTTTACGAATTAATATTTGTAGTCTTTTAATTTGTTGTAAATTTTTGGCGACTAGGCTTTTTGGCCGATAGACAACAGGGTGGACGAAATCACTAAATAACTAACCCTTGTAAGGAAATTGACTTTATACACGCAAGAAGGTAATTAAATGTTAATACAACTATGGTCTAGGAGTGTTTGATAAACAGGAAATTGATAGACAAAAGAAGAAAAAGAAAAACCTTGGGAGCAAAGCGTTAGAAAATCGCTTAGATTTGAACGGCTTTGAAATATCGAAAACGAAGCTTGAAAAGATGATAGGCAACTAACTATTGCTACTGGTATAGTTTTAAAGGCCTAATCGGCATGAAAAGCTGAAGAAAAAGAAAGAAAAGTGCGTGAAAAAGTTAATGTGCACAAAAATAATATTGTCTCAAAAGACCAGCGCACAACTCCAAACAATAAATATAAACTGCACAATTTATACCAAATACTTTATATTGATGGAGTTTTGAATATCTTAAATAATTTATAAATACATTATGAATTATGATGATTAATGTATACACATTTATATGTGGAGATTGGATAGGAAACTTAAATGCATCAGATTTACTTAAAACGACATATTTGTTACTTGCTTGTGTAAAATTTAATCATTATATAACCGATCATTATGTCGTAATATGACTCATACTAGGAATATGAGTGGCATGGAACAATCAATATTTTATATATTAAGAACGAAATTTCGAACAATAAACATTATATTTCAAGTAAAAACTAACTGTGGATATAAAATAGAAAATATTCAGATATATTATGAAGTACAGAAAGAATCATCTATTTTATAAGAAAGAAAAAAATATGTATATCACAATAATCTTTATTTATTGGAAGTAACATATTTAAGAACAAAATTAAGTTATACAGTGTTATTGGTGGAAATTTAGGGGGTTTTTAGTTGGAGTGTTACAGGAAAAAAGTGGGGAAAAGTGATGAATGACATTTATGAGTATTTTCATCAAGTGAAGTGCAGCGATAGGACGCTCGGATTGGTGATGATGTTTGAAGACAGTTGATGAAAGTGGTTTTGTGAAAAGAGCACAATTTTTTTTATACCAGTATTACTTACCAAATTGTTTGTAGCGAGCACGTGTTGCTGTTTTTGAAATGTTTAAAACAATTTTGCTTTTAAATTTGGCTGTTATGAAGCAGTTTTAAGCTAAATTTGCATTGTATTTTGAGAATTACATCTCGGTCTTCAAAAATAGCAACACATGTTACTCCTATTTGGGATTACTCTAATAGGATTGTTGTCCTATTTGATTATAGGAATAGAGTCCTATTTGAGACGAAAAATAGGATTGTAATCTTATTTGTAGACAAATAGAACTGTAGTCCTCTCTGATATTGACTAATAAGATAATAGATCTATTTCCGGTTAGACAAATAGGACTAGAGCTCTATTTGTTATTGGTTCGTAGGATTATAATCCTATTTGCGATTGGTTAAGGATAGCTATGAGCTGCAGTGGCCGCTTGGCAACAAGTGGACTGCAAGACCATTGCTACTTCCATAAAAATAAATTCGCCATGGTCTTTGAGTTACGAGTAATGTTTCATATACATTGTGCCATAAGGTATTGAATTTGAATCAATTGTATAATATTTTCTGTCTGTCAGTAATGATTTTTAATCTATATTATATATTATGTCTTCCAAGGCATTAGACTGCTTAGTTTCCCTCGAAATTGTTACATTTGATGTTTGATCTCTTTGAAAATCTCGCAAATTAGTTACATTTATATAAATTTTATTGGATTATTATATGAACTACAAATTATATACAGAAGTTAACATATCTCATGAAAGTTTATTATCGTCGGCAGAGTTCGATTCGAGAATTCGAAATCGAGAAAAAATAGACGAATAAAGTGTTACTAATTTTTCTTTTTAATTACATTTTTTTACAATACGCATTATAAAAATATTTATCCTAATGAGAATTAATTTGGCGACCTAATTTATGGGTGCCATCTTAAGTTTTTACATATTAGTGATAACTTTGGTTTTTCATGAATAAGATATACCGTCGTCTGTATCGCAGAGAAAATTATTTTCTTAAATTAATATTAATTAAATTACGGGTTGTATTGTTACCTAGAAATTATGCATTTTAATTTGTGAGATTAAAAAGTAATTTGTGATCGTTTTCAAATTTCCTTTTTTAATTCGATATAAAAGGTATATTCAAAATTATAAACGTAATGTCACTATTAACAACTAATTAGTATAGTTAACATAACGTTAAAGTTTAACATTTGAATGTTCATACTAATGATAGGTCGTAAGTAGGTTAACTCACATT
Organism: Lerema accius; assembly: GCA_001278395.1. NCBI lineage: Eukaryota > Metazoa > Arthropoda > Insecta > Lepidoptera > Hesperiidae > Lerema > Lerema accius. The sequence goes on along the minus strand of LGAG01000311.1, from coordinate 5,213 downwards.
TATCATTCTCGATACAGATGTAAAAGATTCTCATTCGATTTTTGTGTCTCTTAGAATAGTATCGGATACCGTTTTTTATTTATTCTGTATAAAATGACGTACAAAAATGACCAACGCATACAATGTATATTTATAATTAGATATTATACGAATTCGATGTAGGTTCCGCGCTCGAATTGTCGCACTCGATAAAAGAAACGATCAAACCAGTTATTCAACTAAATATAAAATCTTCCGTGTTTTCATAAGATTATTGGGCTCAATTATGGAAATGGCGATGATTTTATATCGATTCGTAACTAGCGATATGTATCGCTATTGCGCAGGAACTACCTTGTATCGCAGAATTAAAAACGTACCGAAATTTAGGGTCAATACAGTTCGGTATTTCTAGCGCCTTCAAACCTACATCCCTTTCGTTATTACTCCGCATTAAACGAAGATTTGACTATTGTGAATTAGGTAAATGTGTTAATATTTAATTATATTTAATACTTAAGTATTGTATTTTAACTGTTTTTTAAACATTAACAATGGATCTTGGATCGTATAATATTCCACGTCTTGACAAAAATATAAGGAGACTTCGATGTAGTAAATTTAATTCAAATACATAAATATTAATAAGTAAATGTGTTTAGTGTCGTATGTATGTAAGCGTATTGATTACACGTAAACCAAAGTTTAATGTCAACACGGGCGCCACCTGGCGGTCCTACATGGTTGTTTAATAAAAGTAAATGTAATCATATAAATAATGTACTTTGTATCATTTATTACCCACATAGAAAAGAGAGACACCCCTTCAATAAAAGTTAGGCTTTTAAATATTGTAATTATATAGTAAATAAATAGTGGTCGTCATATAAAACAATAGATTTGTGTAAAACATAATTTTATTACGTTTTTACTGTTTTTATTTTTTTGTAAATATAAAACAGAGTTGCTTACAGCTGATTTTAGTGAAATGCGGTAAATAATGTATGAAAGTGCTAGAAAAAGTAACAATAGAAGTAAAAATCACAACAACGAACTTTGGTGGAAGTTAATAAAAAATGAGTTCCAACATCTGAAACAAGAAAATAAATTTATCAGTATACACAATATCGTTTCGCTCATAATATCATTCAGACAAAAAATATCTTAATAATAAATCTAGCCTTTAAGGACAAATTCAATGACAAAGTTCAGAAGGACTAACTTAAAAATAAATCATTAAAACTTTAACAGTTGCTCGACTGCGTTAATATGAGAGTAATGTTATTCGAGCGTATGTCCATTACTTTGGCACGCTCTGCAGCCAAACGGCTTGACGAATACATAGAGTTACATAGGCTATAATTACTTTTTAATACCAAATTTTTACCATTATATTTTTTGTTTTTTTAATCTAACTACACAAACCAAAAAAATAAATAGACGCAGTCAACAAAAAACCGTAGTAGGGAAAAACAACGTTAATAAAAAATAACATTTCATACATTGCTCAGCAGACCGTGCTCGGTAACATACGTGAAACCGTAAAAAAACATTAACCTCAACTTTTTATCCTGAACTGAGTCTATTATATTTTTTAGTCCGAGTGTAACTAGTGTTAGATAAGTAAAAGGTAGTATCACCCTCGTCAGTAGTATCACAGGTCGGAGTGTTCCGGACAGACGGCGCCGAAGCACGTGTCGCCGTAGTCGAGGCACGGCCGGTCCGCCACCTTCAGCGCCTCCGCCTTCGCACAGTACTGGATCACACTGAAACAAAAACTTTTGTTTATTTCCACTGGAAACAGAAATAAAAACATATAACCACGACCACGTAGAATGACACAGTAACAAGCTATCTCACACATTTTTACAAATGCGTTTTAAAACAAAACAGAAATTCGGATCTCTACAACAAATGTCTATGTGAGCGTTATTCGAGTTTTACTAACATTAGTTCCTCTATATTATGATATACTTACTACACAAAATTATGCGTAGTAGCGATATAAAAATATCGATACAATATTTTACATAAAGAAAGTGCTAGTAGCGCCATCTATTATGGAACACTGGAACTACAACAACGGTTTTTCCAAGACGCGAAATATTTTACATACCGCCTTTTGTTAACGATAATCAAATGTTACACTTACATGCTTTTAAACCATTATACAGTACATAAAGACATCACAATATCTATGATACCTACATGTTCGTAAATCACAGTAAGAACTTTCAAGCTATCAAGGTATACCTCGTTTTTTTCGTCGTGATATAAAAGGTAAACAATCTTACAGTGTCTTTTTATTGTAATTATCGATTTAAAAATAAGAGACACAAATTAAAAAAAAAGAATAAACAATAATTTAATGTTAAAATATTTTTTTATGTACATAGGTACTTCTAAATACTTTTTAAATTAACGAAATAAATAAAAGTAGTTTACTTTTTAAATCACGACGAAAAAAACGAGGTATAAAACTATAAGTACAGTAAAGAGGTGTAACAAAGTATAGAGCGAGGTAAACGCACCCATAATCGCCCTTCTGCATCCACTTGTCGTCAATCTTGTTGATCTGCTCGAAGCGGCCCTTCGGCAGCCCGCAGATGAGCTCCGACTTCACCGTGCGCAGCGCCGCCACGGGCGCCGGGATGAAACCTGAACAATATTACCATTTTAGGGTTCCGTACCTAAGCAGTGATAGAGACGTTCGAGAGACCAATGTTCAAACCCCACGACACGCACCTCTAATTTAAAAAGTTATGTGCGTATTAGATACTAATTATCACTTGCTACGGTGAAGGAAAACATCGTGAGGAAACCTGCACACCTGAGAGTTCTCCTTAAAGTTCTCAAAGGTGTGTGAAGTCTGCCAATCCGCACTAGGCCAGCATGGTGGACTATGGCCTGTACCCCTCACATTGTGAGAGGAGACCCGAGCCCAGCAGTGGAACAGTTATGGGTTGTAATGATGATGATGAAATGATGACCTAAGAGGTAAAAACGGAACCCTATTACTAAGCTTCCGCTGTCTGTCTGTCACTAGGCTGTATCCTCCCATACAAAAAACGTAATTTTTAAGCAATTTTTTCTCGATCTTAATAAACTGGTAAAAACTTGAATATTAAAAAAAAAAGAAGTATTTTTTTTAAATGATGATGCGGAACCCTTTATGTGCGAGTCCGACTCGCACTTGGCCGGTTATTTTTATGATTTTAAGATAGCAAACGAGCTGACAGTGCCACCAACCCTTGCCGCCCATTGATATCGTAACAAACTTCGAGTAGAACTAAAGCCGGACTGTTAGTTGGTTAGTAGGTCCTGTTAGTAATAGACGTTAATGAGAATATTAGTTGTCGTTAGTTCGTTAGTGTGGAGACCACGGAAGTTAGTACTATTAGTACAGGTTAGTCCAGTTAGTAAATGTTACTAGTCTGGTTAGTAAATGTCCCACTCGAAGTGTATGTAAGTAAAAGTATGTATATATTCTAAAAATATATTCTATGTATATAAAAGTATGTATAAAGGCCTCCGACATGGCTAACGATTGTCACCTAATGGTAACAACCGGGACCGACGACTTAACGTGCCCTCCGAAGCACGGAAACGCTCAAGATATTTTTGCCACTAGCGATCACCCATCCACTTACTGACCGCGCCCGCAGTTGCTTAACTTTGTCGATCGCTTAGGATCGACGCAAGCCGCCGGGCTATGAGCGCTTCTGATATATGTGTGTACAAGTGTGTATAATATGTATGAGTGACCTTGCAGCGCAGGTTCGAAGCCGAGTGTGGGCACACAGTTCCTCTCGTTGAGCAGCTTGCGGTAGTTGAGGTCGCCCTTGAACAGCACGCACGCCGCGAACTGCAGCTTGCGGTACAGGTTGGGATCGTACTTCTTCATGTCCTTGTACCCGTGAGGACTCGTCCAGAAATCATCGTCCTGGGACAACAAAAAACAGAAATTTTACACTATTTGCCTTAGTACAAGCTTATAGTTTGTTTTAATCTGCACTAATAATATACTTAACGTAGGGTCGGATGGCGGATCCATGGCGTAATGTTCAAAATAATAAACCGTGCACTTAGCTAAGGCCTCTATTTAATTAAACACATAGAATAGAAATCACAATAAAATTAATTACGATTAGCGCGATTCAAGTGGATTTAAATTTAGGAAAACGCAGTGAGTTTGGTACCGCAAGAGTTACGTCCGTTCTGTTCAACCGCTCAAACAAGAATGATCTCCTCACGCCGGAGACCACCTCTCTCCACCTCCGACGTCAAATGTCAAACGTCAAAACTGACACCCAACTGCGGTACCGACCTCACTCAAACGCATTCGTTTGACGTTTCCCACGATTCTTACTAGTTGGCGTTATAGGTTTGGCGAAAAATAAATGCGACGCTGCGACATACTCGTAAAGCTATACTCCTAGAATCAATAAAAAAAATCATTTTTTTACTCATTTTTCAAACCTACCCTGGACTTCCACAAATAAGTCAAAGCTAACATTAGTCAAATCGGTCCAGCCGTTCTTGAATTTCAACGACCTTAACAAACAGCTATTGATTTTTATATAATTACTAGACAACGCCCGCGGCTTCATCCGCAAAAGATTAGTTTAAAAAAATTGAATTCATCCCAAGGGAACCTATAATCAGGATAAAATCTATCCTATGTCCTATTCCCGGATGCAAACTATCTGTATGTCAAGTTTCAGCTTAATCCGTTCAACAGTTAGAGCGTGAAGGAGGGACAAACATCCAAATATCCAAACATCTTTACAAACTTTCACATTTATAATATTAGTAGGATTAGGGCCGATTTCACCAACAAAGAATAAGTCTTATACGAAGGATAAATCTGTATTTGTAATAGTAACTAACAGACTTATCCTTGGTATAAGACTTATTCTTTGTTGATGAAATCGGCCCTTAGTAGGATTAGCAAGAAGAAGATAATGTACCTACGAGTATATACTCGTACTATAACGACATAGACACATAATACATCAAGATAAGTATAGTACCGTACCATGACAATAAAAGTGCCGTCAGCGTGGTGCTTGGAGAACACGTCGCCCAGAGCCTTGAGCGGCGCCGACGTGATGACCCGCGGGGGGTCGGGCGGCGCGGCCGGCTCGCCCTCCGCCGGCTCTACGACATTACATAAGGCAAGGTGGGGTAAGACTAACACACGGGGCAAGACTAACACTCTATTATCTCGATAC
>LGAG01000310.1:57655-75575 GCA_001278395.1 Lerema accius | reverse complement strand
ACCTATGTAACGCATCATAACATATTAAAAGACCCCTCTCCACCAAATTGCGTTACGTAACATTTGAGGGTGATTCAAGACGAACTATTGTGTGAGTTTGGGTGTGTTTCAAGTATGTAAAGATTTTGCTAGGTAACTAACCTAATTCTACAAGCAAATTTATATTATATTGTAAGAGATTTCTCTGCGACTGTACCTTTTTAACACCTAAAGAACAGACATTTCAAAAATGTTTCCAACCACGGTACCATTATTAAAGATACATACATTCTCAAATTATCATTGCTTCTGTAATGACCCCTATATTGCGCAAATAATATGCAAATAAATTAAACAGTTTAATTATGTCAACGAGAAATATTTTCCATTATGATCTGGAAAACGCGTTGCCGATCAAAAAATTAAGGAGAGAAAAAAATGTTTTTTTTTGTAACAATGAAGAGCAATCCAATAACACCAGATATATTATGTTATAATCCATCAAGCCATGTGGGCTAATGAGCGTGGCAAAGAAGTGGACTTACCTACAAACATACACACACACACACACACACATACGCATAAAACATGACCCTGTTTCGGCCTTACGAACTCTTATGAAAATACAATAGCAATTTCAAAATTACTCGTCTAAAATTAGACTCTCAATAAAGTCATAGGACAGGCACTTTATGTTACTTCACAAGGCGCAAAACTCGACATACAAGATAATTATATTTTTTGCAAAACAAATTCATGTATTTACTAAAAACAGACAAATTACATCCTGCACTACGCTTTTCTAAAATACTTCACTTTCCTTATCATTGTATTAAATTGCAAATGGTAAAACGATTTTTGACATTCGCAATTTGAATTAACCAATCACGATGACAATTCTCCGCCCAGTTTACCTCAGATTATGACCGAAATGGTTCTTAGCAGAAATTATTACAAATCGTAGTATACATTACATACATATACATTATATACATTCCTTGTTTTGTGGCCGTTATAGTAGTGATGATAATGTTTCCGGAAGCCCAACGAAGCATTTACTTTGGCGCCTGAAAATGTACCGATAGCTGCCATTGCTAAGCTGCAAATGGCATCTGATCGAATCTTCAACTGAATCTTTCCAATTTCAATTAAAAAGTCGCCGAACAGAGAAGTTTTAAGCAGTATATCCAAATCCTTTAATAAAATATTTATTTTATGTAAGGTAAGGTGGGGCAAGACTAACACACGGGGCAAGACTAACACTGTCTATTATCTCGATATGCACTTGAAGAAACGACATGTGTGTGTTTTAGCCGAGAACATTTACGTTTGTTCTATCTTACAGACTGGAAGAATTTCGTATTTAAGCTATACGTATCGAGATAATAGACAGTGTTAGTCTTGCCCCGTGTGTTAGTCTTACCCCACCTTACCTTTTAAACATTTTATTCCAATTATTCCAAAATTTGTGAAATCGAATAGATAATAATTACAATTCTTGTAACTTAGATTACGACTCAAAAGACAGAAGCCGGACAGACAGACGTATGACAGACGGACAACGAAATAACAAGGTCCACTTGGCACCCTTCGGTTACGGCACCCTAATAAAATTTAAAACAATTATTACTAACTACGTGAAGGGACATTTTTTGAAATAATGTAGACATTTATATCCTATGAGACTATTGTTTGAGGTAAACGGTCATGGTCAATTTTGGACCATAAAGCGGGTCCTCTATTTTTGTGAACTGATTAAATATAACCTTGTACTGTTACCAGTTTGGGTATCCTAAAGACAAAATAATGTCGAATGCCGTATTTGGAAGATACGTCCGTAGTATTATATAAAAAAATATGTACCAACGGATATAGATAAAAAATTGTATGACATGTTACAAGATTCATCTTTTCATATTTGTCTATCCAGAAGCAACTTTTTATAAAAAATAATACCTACAATAACCAGAAAAAAATATAGAAAATGTTAATTTTTTGTCGTTTAAAAGATATGCAGTGATAAATTGATATTTAATTGAAATGACCGATTCATCTTCCTTCATTTCCTGATGCAATGAACTGATAAAACATTGCAGATGGAATGATAACTTTCAAAATCTATTCTCATCCATCGTTCGCTAATCGGTCAGTTAAAGCTTGCAACAGAACCGTTTTCTGTGAAGATAATTACCGCATTGTAGCCTGCCGATCTATACAGCCTACTGTATTTCTTTTCATTTCCATTTATTTCCTATTTCTGCGCTCGCTCCCACCACACGGAAAGAAAATGGCCGACCGGCATTCAGTCAGTGTTGCGCGCGATTCCGAGCGCATGCGCTGCCAGCGAATACCGATTTAAAATTTAAAACGATAAACTCCGATACAGTGAACTTTCGAACATTCAAAAATCGAATACTCAATTCCAATCAGTGAAGTGACAGTTCTAGTGAGTGACGTTGTTTTTTTTTCTTTTTTAATTAAGTTGAAATTTGCAATCGACAAGTGCAGAGAATTGTTTGCTTTGTTGACGCATAACAGCTGTCAAATTTCATCCGAATTATCGAGGTAAGTTTAATCGCTTTTCAATTTGTAGTTATCGATTTTTTTTCCGCGTAAACCTTATCAGATTTAATACCGTTTTCGATCGCGATCCTGACCTTCCCATCTATTGTTTATTGTGAGTTAGAAAAACAGTTGCACGCGAGTTCGTCTTGTTTATTGCAGACAATATAAATGCTTCGCTTTGAGCTGATTTATCCATGCAAAGCAGACAAGATTCGAGGTTTTGTAATTTATGAAACCGTAGGTTGTTGCCTTGTTTCAAGGATAACATTTTTTGTTTTAAGTATTCCAGTTTTTGGCGATGGCCGATACTCGTTTTGTCATTTGTCTTCTTTTGTTTTTAGTTTGATCACGCCTAGATAACATTTGATACGATTGGAACGCGACATTAACCCGAAATGGTCACTATGTGAGGTATTAAATTGTTTGAATAGATTTAATATCGCGTCAGTGTTCGTGATGGATTATTTATGGATTCATTTTATAGATGTTGGAACTGTTTACGTTAATGCGAGCTAGCTGGTAATTAAAAACATTATTTGGGTCACGGATCAGATAGTTTTGGCACTTTTGTTGCATACATTCAAATTCAAACCAGGTGGTATATACAACATTCTACTTGTATATGTGCAAGGACATGTTGTTTTCAGAATTTCTTAACTCTGCGTGGAATTGCGCAAAATTATAATATTTAATCGATCATTGACTATTTTATGTGCTTTTACTGCGATACTTTGCATTTATTTAAATATTTTACAATATTATAATGTTCAGGTTGATCATTTAATTATGTTAAGAAATTTTAACAACCGAATTATTATTATAGCATAAAATACGATTTTAGTATGTTTACACGTAAATATTTCAATCTTTACTTTAGGTAAATTACAACATTATTTGATATAACCAAAAAATGCCTATTATATCCTAAAGTACCTACTTAATTTTTTTACGTTAAAAACATAACATGCAAATTGAAATTAATATTTGATTAAGCATGACGCGTAAAAAGTGTTACATCACTAGCGGACGTAACTTTGGCGGGAAAATATTGAATGACATTTTGGCACATTTAAAGCAAATCACAATATTAATTAGAACTTTAAAAAATCATTGTTTTTACCACTTATACCTAACGGCTTCTTATATACGAGTAGATACTTGTTTTTACATAAGATAAGTTAATGCTTGACAACGAATTGATTAAGTAATTATTTTTTTATGGACGTTAAAATTGTTAGGTAGCTACATTAAGTATGTTCACAAATAATTTAGTACATAAAAATAATATATAAAAATAAAATTCATACATACTTACATATGGTAAGAATTTTCCAAGGGTATATTAATACGTAGCTCGTGCAGAAAACATTAAAAAAAAAATTACTAAAACATTTTTTTATTAACTCAATTCAATTAAACTCCGATGATTCATATAACATGAATCTTAGCTTATCGTACAGTTAGCTATTACAATAGCCTTAGCATGAATCAGTGGCAATAACCACCAGATGGCAACTGACCGTCAGGTGGCGACCCGGAACGTGGCAATGGCAACATTGGCAACGGTATCTGTCGTACCGTGCTGGTCAGACCATCACGATTTACTCGAATAATACGTTGTATTGATGAAAAAATATTAGTTGGTAGGAGGTAAGAATGCCCGAGATATTGAAAAGTTATTGGAGTTTGTCGGTTGGTAACTTGGTAAAGATTTGTTTGGTAGATAGATAGTGATGTTTTGGATTAAAGTTTATCTATTTTTTTTTTAATTTAACACCTTTAGTTATGTTTAGTATTACACAGTTATGTAAAATTGATATAGGCATCGACAAAAAATGGTCGTCAATTTTTAATGGGGCGGGCGCAAACGTCCGTAATTCGTATAAAGAATCAAATTCCTATGATCCTAGAGCAGTCGTCGGGAATTTATTAAATTCTAAAAAACACTGACAGTAGGGGAGAGCGGGGTAGAAAGATTCAGGGGTAATTTCTAAACTGTTTAATTCCTTACGGATTTATATTAAACTATGATGTTCAGAAGGTAAACGGTACCCGCAATGGTCATCGAGCAATTGATTGAAAACGGTTCCTAACTGATACAGTTTCAAGTGTATTGCCAATTTATCTCCCTCGCAATAAACGTGTAATAGTTTCGGAGTCATATCTGTACATTTATTATTGAAGGATTCATGTCAAACTTCTATTTATTGTGCCACTGTACCTAATCGGGTCTTAGACCTTAGTTTAGCATCGTTACAGATTTTAATAAGGTAGGTACTAAGTTTCTGCTTATGTTTGACGCAACAAGCAATAACTTTAAAAACTTAGTATTTATTATTAACTTTTACTTAAACATCGACTACTGAAAAACCACGTTTTAAAAAGAATTAAACGCAAACAAATATGAAATATGAAAACGCGAATTATTGATATTACCACATTTTTATATCCAACGACTACGCTTATATCAATGCCAAATAGTCCTATTAAGGTTGTATTAGACAATCGAATTATGCAAATGTGTGCCAAAAACGACATAAAACCGAAACCAGAACCGGTTACGCAACTTACCATGCACAAAAACGGTTGGTACCAGATAGATAGATACTGGGTACCACTCGATAAATCTTAATTCCGATGCGATTTAAATGCGAAATGTTATGAGTGGTTTTATAATCGTCATCCTATTAAGACATGAGCTGAGGGATTACGTAATCATTGCCTATTATCTGACACTAGGTTAGGTACCTACTTGTAGTACTAGCGCTCATAGCCCGGCGGCTTGCGTCGATCCTAAGTGATCGTTGAAGTTAAGCAACTGCGGGCGCGGTCGGAAAGTGGATGGGTGACCGCTAGTAGGAAAAAAAATTATACATTGCTTTTCTGCTTCAGAGGGCACGTTAAGCAGTCAGTTACTTGTTGAAAATCGTTAAGCTATATCGCAGTTCAAGGGTAATTTAATAACTAACACTTGGATTGGTCAATAACGCCTCGTACTTACCCCGATAAAATGCGTGTCTGGGCAAAAAGTAAAAAAAAAATACTCCATAGAACATCAAAACACAAAAAAGTTACACTTCAATTTTATTATCCTAATATTTTTTTACGTAAACAAAAACAGCTAGGTATTTCACAGAAATTATTTCCGTTAATTTTAACGAACCTGTTTTTTATAAACATAAACATCACAGAATTCAGTTCATAATTCTTAATGAAAGCATTTTTCATTGGTCGTAACATTTAAGATGGTATGTCCGGTGTATGTTAAGACAATCTAAACATTGAATACCGTTTACTAGTTAAATTTTAATAGCTCCAGTGCCTGACGCCAACGCACCAAAAAGTAAACAAAATTGTATAAAAACCTCCCAAGACGAACAATAGTCTCCTTTACACCTGACGACTACGATATATTATTGATAGAAATAATTGTGAATCGTTGCGGTGCATCTTTAAAAAGATTTAAACGGGATCTATACACCTTTTGATAACAAAATCGGGGGATACTGTTTGACGTTATAGTTTAGAATCTATCGTCTACATCCAAAATTAAATTATACCACTGGATAACTAAAGGATTACAGAATTAATTACAATACGCGAGAACAGTAAAAAATCGCGCGCGATGAAGGGAAATGTGCCGCCATTTTGAGGTTAATTTACGACTTAAACACCTAAATAACAAATACTCTATATTATACACTATTGTTTTAACTGAAGTAAATATAGTGTTTTCCTGGAATTTCCAGAAAATGCAGCCATAATAAGATCATGCTAGTGACCTTTTTTCATAGCCTTAATAAATGAGAATTAGTTACCCTAGATTTTTTGTAGCTCAGCAAAAAACTCGTTTTAATTGCCGTCATTAAACTAATTTGGTTACGTTTTACATTTAATTTACTCTGCATATTTTTCTAGTAATTACGGACATTAAACCACATGTGATATACTAAATGGTCATTACGCAGATGTAGGTACCTAATGTCACTTTTTCATACCTTTGAAACTTCAAACGTTTTTTGAAGTGGGAAAATTCATACTATTATTATAAAAATAACTCTTCTTTCTGTCTGTCGGTCGGAAAAGAATAACCCTGTTTTCCCAATTTTCCCCAAACTCATACTCGTATTAACGTACAATTTAAGGCTTACATATCTCCAAAACAGGATTCTCTGTATCGTGGATAGTACAGCCAACACAAAAGAAACAAATCACCAACGCCCATGATTATCTGCCACATACTCGTCAATATCTGTAACTGCCAAGAATCGAACTTGGGACTCCTCGCTTCCCACTCTTCATGGGAAAGGTCACTAGGCTACTACGATACATGTCAAGATTTTCCGTATAATAAAAAAACAACTTAAAATTTTAACCACAATGTACGTTTTTTTCATGGTACGATAAAAGATCGTGTCGTATCGACATCGTTCCGTCGAGACTAAATCGATTTTAACAATGCTACCTCATTTTTTGTACACATTAACAAGTCACCCAAGGCGCACTAATTACTACTAAATTATAGTAATTTCAAATTGCCCCCTAGCGAAGAATAATAGAATTTATTTTCAATGAGATGACTCACAAAAGATAAAATCAATTGTAACTTAGATAACTCTAAGGTTATTGCTCTTTGAAATAGATTCTTTCTTTGGAAGCATAATAAGCGATAATAAAGATCAGCCAACTGCACTTGAAAAAAGGGCAGTGTGTAAGCGCCCTTATTCTGAAAGAAAAATAATGTATTGTCATAAAACTGCTATGTATTTTGTAGTATACCTGTTAAATTATAGCTAAGGCATAGATATTTCCTATTCATTTTACTTCAAGACAGAAAATGGGCAACCGATTTTAGTGATTTGACACTTCGGATCAAGATGTGGTTCTAATATGTATCAATTTTCGTTTACCAATATGAAATTAGGAGAAATATCCGAATTAGATGGTTTATAACACATTGGTTTTAAGAAAAATATAATCGGAAGATTGCAAACTAGAAGACCGAACAGATTTTGTGCTGCAACATAATTTGTCTCTTATAGTTCGGGTAACTTTTCTACTTCAGCTACGACTTAAAAGTTTCATGTATCCATAATAAATGCTCATCATATCCGATAACTTCGGGAAGTTTGGCTTGCGCCTTGATCTACAAGATCTTGATACTTAATCTTGATCCCGAAAACAGAACCACCAGTTATAAGTATTTCTAACCCTAAACTAATTCCTTCATAAATATACCACAATTGTTTTATTAAAATCAGTGCAGCCGTTTAGGAGAAATTCAGAGACAAACACACGTACCTATGCTGTGATTTTGTGCATAAAAACCGGAGTGTAATTATATAAAACTAAATAAAATCGAAGTGTCTGTTTGTAATATTAAAATAACCGTTTTTTATTTAACGCCTACGTACCTATCTATTTTGTCTGTCTATCTGTTTGATCCGGCTCATCCGGCATAAGTTTCCCGAGGCGAAGCGAGGGCGGGTTCACTAGTTAATAATAATTATGACCCTTATGACTTCGTTATTTCAACAACACTTCGAATATTTGTCGTCTTCGTATATGCGTATCGGTTACGGTTACAATGACGTATAACATCACTAGAGACATTTATTGTTATCAACATTTATTACGAGGCGCATAAAATATTTCACAGCATGAACCTTGAAAGGATAGCAACACGTTTCTTGTCACGAACTTGTTGACAATAACAACAAAAACAGTAGGTATAAATTATAATGGTAGGTTAAATGAAATTATGGTTGCATTGTGTACCTATTCTTAAACATTTCCATGGTTTTGCGTGAAATATGACTTGGTAAATATGAGTTTTTGGATTCGATTCAATGATATTTTATACTGTAGATGTGTTTTTTTCGTCTTTAATAAACAACGGAAAATTGTCTCGCGCTATATTACATGTGTTTTTTCGTCTTTGCGATAATTGTTAAGAGATCAAAGGAGTTTGACGCTATGAAAAAATGTGTTATTGCCCATATCACTTTTACTAGTGAGACAAATCGAAAAACACTCCATATGCTTAGACCTATCAAGCCATTTAAGCTGTAGAGCATGCCAAAGAAATAGACATACGTACATACATACATTCATAAGCTCGAAAACCCTAACCCTTCTGATACAGTCAGGTAGAAATACGTAATTTTTTTAAAATTCCGATTCCATAATTTAAATGCAGCTGAAGCTTATTATAAGACACGAGATCTTATTATAATCTTCGTTGTATTTTTCTATTATGTACGTATCTTTTTTATGAAAATGAGCTGGACGTCGTTTGTGGCTTGGTCGATACTTAAATTACCACTTCCGAAGTATTTCTCGTGCCAAGTAATTAATATGGTTGTCTCACTTAATTTAATGGTGAAAACATCACGAGGTTCTGTAGAAAAAATTTGCCTATCTTCTTACATATAATAAAATTGAAAGTTGGGGATGTGTCTGTGTGTTTGAAAGAGCATCACGTAAAAACGGCTAATTTGATATAACAATGGATACATAAATAATCCTGAACTCGGGGCGTTATTTAGGCTTTATTTTATTTTAATCAGAGCACTCTATCAAAAGTTTTTTAAATTTAAACTTTGTGAGGAATTTTTCTAACTGACGTGACTAACAGTTAACGTGGTCAGCCATATTGAAAAAGATGCACCGAAGCGAAGCGAGGACGGGTCCACTAGTTAAAATAAAATTAGCAGACAAGTGGATAGAAAACGAAATAACTTTGAGAACTTGTGTATTACTACAATTTATACGCGACGGATAATCACGATAGGCATATTTTACACCAAGTCTAAGATCAGGAGTTTAATTTGCCAATTCGGTATCAAAAACCTTAAGCCATTAGTCTAGATTAACCTTTATATCATTGCTGGTTTAGAATGGTAGAATGAACTCCATAATAAACTATCTGGTCTAATGCTACAGGTAAATTAGATAAGTACTCAGTTGGAGGTAAATTGCGACCTGGGGTAATGTTACGCAATACTTTACCTCGAACCGTTTGTATGCCTCAAGAATTACGCCTAAGTAGCCTGGGGTATTGTGGATTTAAATTATTTTACTATACGATTGACTATCTTTTACCTGACACTGCCAGAAAGAGGGTACCGATTCAACGATTGATGTTATGTCCATTTTTTGTCACGATATACAGCCTTAATGCCTGGACGTATTTCAGTATGTGAAGCGTTATTGGATTTGTCTTTATTAGAAGAGTGATATACGCTATGTTTCTTAATTTCTTATTATACACATCATACAATTGTGTTACGATAATGACAGCAATAGAAGTCAATGACAGAACATGTCATTACCATAGACAAATTAAGTGTAACCTCAGAAAAGTCGAAACAATATTGTCTCAAACCCAGTGATCAACCGCCTACACGCAAATGCCATAATTCCCACACTTAACAGTATTTTGACATTGCATTGACATCAAAATAACTACTCTTAGCCCTTAATTAAGACTTACAACGTACAGTCAGCAGCGAAATAAGATGCTTTTTATTTATACAGTTAGCTGTACCGCAATCTCTTAATCACTATTACAATAATAGCAACCAGTACAGTTAGTTAAATTTTTAGAGATAAACCACGTAGCATTCGCGACAAACTGACTGAGTTCTGTTTTTATGAACTTTAACTAGTGCGGTTAAAACGGATACATAACCTCTTTTTCAAGTCGTTAAATAAGTCTACTTTTTTAATGTGTATTGCTTACGAACGAGCAGACAACCTACGAATAATTAAAAGTATATTGAAATTTTATTTATTTTAAGTTAAATTAGTGCGCTCTCTTTAAAAACTACCCTCATTACCCGATTGCGCAAGAAGGAGGATAATGTTTCTAGAGTGTACTTATTTATCTAAGTTCATATCTTTGGCTCTTCTTTATGTACGGTATAATTTTATTCGTCTATCTATTTCGGCTATTGTTTATTATTACGGCTCTTTCAACCCCCAAAAAAATAGTGCAAAAGGGATTCTTGTTTCTTGTCTCCTAATTATTTTACCATGAGTTTTCAAGGAGTAACTTTCAGTTAAAAAATACTCTTCTTACGTATATTTTTTTATGAATAATACTACAAACTTGTAGCTCCACAATAGTAATTTCGCAGTCGTGAATGCCATGGAAAACAAAAAGAAGAACACAGCAAGACCAAGAACAGATTAAGCTCATCATTCTTTGCTTCATGCACTTTCTAACGAGGTTAGTCAAAATGTCTGTGAGTCATTTTCGTGGTCTATGTGTCCCTGTTTGCAGCTTACATTCGAACATCTGTGTCATTACCATATACACTTGGCCTGTAGGTGTGCTATGTCAAGTGTGGGAGGTCACGGAAGTGACTTTTTGCAAGTCAAATTTTACAATATTATTTTTTTATATCGGTAGTATGGACATGGACAATCTGTGCATTGACTTTTTGTATGTGATTTTTTTATTACATTTTTTTTTATAAGTTTAATGTTTGTTTTGTAAGATCGTATCGTAAACTAAAGAACTAATTTTGAAACAGTTGGCTATTCACCTTTCCTTGCCATTTTAAAGCTTTATTCAGTCCACATAAGTAGTGTTTCGTCATTACCTGCTAACTTACAAGTTGATCTAGCCATGCGGAGGCGTGCATGCGCCGGCGCCGCCTGTGAATGACATCATGCAACTATAATACTTAATTCATGCCTGTGCTTGGGTTTTACCTTTAAAACAAGGCTTATAATTCCAATAATAATGTTTACGGAAATGAGTAAAAGATTAAGAATGAAACATTGAGAAATTTGTAGTAGGTAAATCTTCTTCTAAACTCTTTAATGATACCTTAGACTTTAATTCAAAAGTTAAGCATTATTTATTCAAGTCATAACTAAGTAAGGATTATTCCAAAACTAAGCACAATACAAAAAGAAACTAAAAAGATGCCCAAAATCAAAACACATTTC
Organism: Lerema accius; assembly: GCA_001278395.1. Classification (NCBI taxonomy): domain Eukaryota; kingdom Metazoa; phylum Arthropoda; class Insecta; order Lepidoptera; family Hesperiidae; genus Lerema; species Lerema accius. Next base: position 64,070 of record LGAG01000310.1, on the reverse strand, counting down.
TTTACTCCTGCATTTTTCCAAAAAACATCCATTATATAAAACAAAGGTAACTGTCTATCATTTCGTTTATTTATTTGTGTGTGAGGAAGTGAAGTAATGGCCGATATATCACGTTCAATCGAGAGTGAAGTTAAGCTGTACGTCTACTTGATCGGACCATATTGGGAAGGCCGTTGGCGCTATGACATCATGGACGAAATAACCACGTAGGTGTCTACCATTAAATTTATCAATGAAATATCGCTGTAGGAGATATTGCGATTTTTACGGTGCTTTTAAGTAATAGTTTACATAATGACTGACAGTGGCAAAAAAATTGGGTATAGTGTCAAAAATGGTGTGATGAACACGGCTGTGTGTTGTTCGTAAATACGTTTGTTACAGGTAAATTTTCTTAAATAACATATTTTATTTTTATTCAAGTATTTACGTCTTAAAATAACCTCAAAATGGCGAAGCTTCCCGCTCCATTGCGCGCGTTGACGCTGTCTCGCTTATTGTAATGAATTCTTTGATCCTTTAGCTGTCCAGTGGTATAATTTAATTTTGGATGTAGACTGATTGGATGAGATGTCAATAATAACACAATTTTTTTAAAGTCTAGTCTTTTGTATTACAACATTAACAGATCATTACTATTTAAGTTACATCGCGAGTCAATTACATAAAAAAACCTTTTGATCTGTAGATTTTCATCAAAAATCACAAATAGGATTATCATACAGCAACAGAACTGTGTAATATTTTCTGTATTAAATGATACGACATAAACAACACTATCAGTGTTTGAAATGTAAGTTTTATGGTCCATTACATTGTTTCCAAAATAACTGAGCCATTAACGCCCACATGATGTTTGTGATGTGAACAAACAAACTGACATCGAGCTTGGTCATTCAAACATTTCAAACATTTAACTGGTTACTTTAATAAATAAAAAAGATACATATAAATAAATAGACTAAGAGTCAATTAAATACCTCGAGGGTTATGAAGGTAAAAAAAAACCCTGTTTTGTGAGTTGTATAGTTGAGTTGATAAAAAGAAGCAGCAATAAAGTCAAAAGGATTATTTATAACTTAATATTAAAAGGTAGTGTTTATTTACGTGTTTTAAAATTAATGATGCCCAAAAAAAAATTCTTTCACTTTTAACAGGTTTTTTGATACTTTATTAATAAAACCTAATAGCTTTTCGTAGACTATCATTTAGATCCTGGGTTCCTTGGGTATAATTACCCCAAAGGGGCCAATCATAAGTATTACGGGGGTAATGAAGGAACTAATATTAGGATCGTAAAATGGAATAAAAACCGAAAAAATTTACTTGTATTGTTAGTATAGACGGGGTAAAATCAGTTTTCCTCATAGGTCACAGGAGTAACGATATTGAAAAAGTTAGAAATCACTGATTCAGGTATCCGCATACGTTGGAAAAACATTATCCTCTCTCTAGTCTAGTCGGGTAAATGTATATCGTGTATGACTATATCCTTTTGTTTTTCTTTGTATAAGCTTAAAGATCAGTAGATCGATCGCCTTGAGGAAGGCTTGATGAATAATTTGCGAGTAATGCATGAATAATTGAATAATAAGCTTAATGTGGCTAATAAGGCTGGCTACCCACGATCCCGGATTTGACGTGTCCTTCGAACACGTTTCCAGTATTCTGTGTACACTAGGCTTAATGAGATTGCCTGACTGAGGGTAGATTAATGCATGTATGTATGTAGGTATGTATGTATTACTTGATTACATAGAGAATTGGTTAGAGCAGCGATTGGCAAATTTATTAGCTAACGAACCAAATATGAATACATGACAACAATAAAAAAAAATTGTTAGCCAAATCTCCTTATATTCTTAAAGTGTTTTTGCAAATTCCATGGATATTAGTGCCAGAGCCGTATTTTAAGAGCCAAAGAGCCACTTGGCTCTGGAGCCGCACTTTGCCGATCTCTGGGTTAGGAGAACGTTGTATACTTAAGTTACTCTGGTTTATTTGCGTACATAAAAAAATATGGATTATATAAATGATTGATAAATCCAAATCAATATAAATCAATCAAAAAAAAGTTCAATTAAAGTATCTTATCGTAGAAGAAAATAAATTAGTTGTCCTACATTTTAATCCAAAACTAAATCTTAGAATAACGATCTTATCATTTATAACATTTCTTAAGTAGGTACCATTTATACCCAAGTCTAATTAAAAAGATAAATCGCGTATTAAGAAAGGAATTAATTATTGATTAATTTGACTATCGTTGACTGAAATTCATTATTATGTTAGACTCATTATTAATTACTTGAAGCTGTTTTGTACAACCGACTCAGGACCTTGATATTACAGGTTAGTAAATGCTTATTACTCATACGATGTATGTAAGTTTTTAAAGCTTCTAATTTAAATTGTTCTGTTTTAAATGTGTAAATGTTAAGGTTGGTTATGCCTGAGAAATTGTCAATCTTTAATTGTTTCTTTTGTACAGGAATTACAATAATAATATATAAGGTGTCATTAAAATAATTTTAGCAATTTTTTTTAAATACGTTACGTTAATTAAAGAACTATAGATTAATTTAACTAGCATGATGTGTACAGCCACAGCCTATTGACTACCATAACGATAAATATCTATCGATAGTTATAGTTAGATGTGTATCGACACAAAACTAACGAAACTCCGTAAATGTTAGCATTGAACTTGACATAGATTTCGACTGACACAAAAGCGTGAGTTAAGATGCGTTGCGATTTATTTATTTATACTTACTTAATAATATAAAGCTGAATATGAAGATAGCGTCTCATCACTACAATACGTAAGTAGGATTTGAATCCTACTAGTCCTACTAATATTATAAATGTGAAAGTATGTAAAGATGTTTGGATAGGTATTTGAATGTTTGCCCCTCCTTCACGTTCTAACCGTTGAACGGATTAAGCTGAAACATGGCACATAGGTTCCCTTGGGATAAAATCAATATTTTGTTTACCGACATTTCCGCAGGCGGAGCCGCTGTTATTTATTTATTTCATAATTTATGTACACTTGGAAAAATACAGCGGAAAATAATTTAGAAATTATGTTATCGTCTAGTTTCAAATAATTGGATATGAAGTTTTGAAATGTCGCCCTTTTCTATACAAGGAGATCATTTGTTAAAGGCTATAAGCCGTTACCTCTCTATCCCATCATTTATTGGCCAATCGGCCTTAACACAAAAAACGGGTTATTTTTCTTCCAGTTAATAAGCTGGCATCTTTTTTATCCAGATTTACGGTGGCTGAAGAAAAACGTTCTCATAAGAAGATTATTTAACTCGTTAGACGTGATCCTTGACGGTTGTTTACGAGTGTTTAGGTTGTACTGGGATCGAGTAGGGATTCTCAAACTGGGTTCCGTAGAATAGTTTTCGGAGTTCCGCCAAAATTATTATAAGTAATATAACATACTAATAAAAAAAAAATTACTTAACAAAGATCAAGCAGAGTAAAAAAGTGTATTACTTACATATTTGTAAAAATAAATGTACTTAAAAAAGGTCAAATTTGGGAAATTGATCAAGTGGAGCGGCCAAAAAAAGACGTAAAAACACGTAAATTTTGGGGAATCGGTCAAATGTAGCGGGGAAAAGAACATATAAATAAAAAGGTAAATTAGTACGGGGTTCCATAAAATAAAAGGTATTCATTCGGTGTTACTTTAAAGTGTTATAAAGTTTAGAAACCGCTGGAATAAAGTATTACAAGTAGGCGCGTGAATTTATACCTATCGATAAATCAACTTCTTATCTTTCACACCCGTTTTGCCTTGGTATTCTAATTATAAGGATGTCGATGTTTTAATCGTATTTCTTTTCTGTCTGTTAGTTGTGTTCCAGTTGTATTTTAACGATGTTAAAGACGTGAATCGAAGCTACTCTTTGTTACCGATTTCTGCTTATTAATACAGGTCTTTTAGAAAACTTGGTATTCACGTGGTATATCGTCCTGATCATCTTAGCGTGATGTTATATAGCCTTCCTCGATAAATGGACTATCTTACACTAAATTAATTTTGAAATCGGTCCTGTAGTTCCTGAGATTAGCGCGCTCAAACAAACAGACAAACAAACTCTTCAGCTCTATTATTAATATAGATAGATTCTGACTTAATATCTGGCTACAACTATTTGGAAAAAAAAAATCTTTAGATTTTATTCAAAAACTTTCAGTAGAATAAAATATAGACCGTATACAAAAGGCAATATTATCATCAGTCATAATCTTTTTATTATTAAGTTTTCAAAATTTTCAAACCGTCAAATTAAATTAAAGACATATGATTGACAGCCCTAACAGCTTTTTTCGAGTACGTTTTAATTCAATCAATCACCTACTTAAGTGTGAAGGTGACAAGTTTCAAATTCTTGTTCGGAACACGCGCCGACCTTCCCTGCGGCTACCGTGTGGACGGTGCCTTATATTTAATTATGATTCTAAAAACACTTCCGTGTGTATTAACACCTTTATTTATTTTTCCTTTTCTTTTCTACTTTTTCACCCGACACGTGGGGAGGGTAATGTTTTTGGAACGTATGTATGTCAATTTCTTTGGCTCGCTCTGCAGTTTACAATGTGTCATTGGATTCGTCTACGTTGCGAGGCTATATTTTGCAAATTTTTTTACAATACCCTCCGCTCAACCTCAATTTTGGGCTTTTTGGGATTTTGGTTTTTCTATTAATTACTAGTTTCATTTTTAACCACTAATACATCATTTTATGTGTGTGGAAAGACCCTCGTCCATCCATCCGTCTACGGGAAGCCGAACAGGTATATAGGACTCGAACCCACTATAACCACACGGTGTCACCTACCGCTTTGCAGCCGGGACTGTGTGCTAAACCACAATACATCAGGGGTAACTTCACGATGCCTATCTTTAGGTACTTTCTACATCTTCTATTACTTCCTACAGCACACACTGTACAAACTCCTGTATCCAGGCTATCTCTATCTATCTATCTATCTATAACCTACGCACATACGAGTCAGTTTACGACAAACGTTACGCGATCTTCTAGTTTATGAGAGATTTATTATCAAACATGAATAGAGTAATGGCATCTTTGTTTCTATGAATACATAAAGCTACATATGATTTATTGCTTCTACAAAAACTCGCGCAATATTATTGAGGACATTCATTACGTGAGCACTATACCTACCAATTACCACCCCCCACCCTCCTAAAAAAAACGCTAACACACTCATATCCCCGCAGTAGGATTCCCTGTGTCGCGGGTGGTATGGACAACACTAATAACATGTCACTAAACACCCATGACCCGAGAACAAACATTTATCTGTCACATAAATATCTGTCCGGGCGGGAATCGAACCCGGGACCTCTCGCTTCGCAGGCAGGGTCACTACTAACTAGGCTACGGGGACGTCAAAACTCCTGTCTTCCCTTTTAGTGTTTGCTTGTTAAATTATAACTAAAGTAGAACCTAGAAACCTGTTTTATTTGCATAGTGGTAAGTATTTTAGAGCAGGGCGCCAAAATTAAAAAAAAAGTTATTGTACCTACCCTTAACTACAGGCAAATCGATTATTATGTCGTGGTTATATAACCTTCTTTTTACAATTTGGAAATCGTTGTTTGTAAATTAGTTTGCATAAACTACTTATAATATACCCTGGGTAGATACTTAATTTATACACCTCTCATTAGAACGGTCACAAAATGATATCTCTCTGGACTTTTAAGTTTAATCCCTGGATCAGATTTAAAATCAAACCTCGCCGACGAAAGTCATTCCTTGCGAAACTTAGTCACCTGCATTAGATTTTATTAATAATCAGTCAAAACTAAAAAATAGTTTCGAAGATAGTTCGTTAGTTCGTTACATATATCTTGAATTTATGTTTTAGTTATATTATTTCAAAACGGTAGAGTTAGCATAAAAATGAGGGATCAAACATAAAAAATAGTCTTGCTAACCTTTCTAATGTTAATAATATAGACGCGAATGGACTCGACTATACAATGTCGGTGACATCAGTACTATTATCATCTATAGTTACTGGAATAGTTAGTCAATAAACAATAGTTAGAAGTGACAAAGGTAATAAAAAACTGAACCATGCCAAGGTTTACCATTTATGTCCATAAAATAACATACTATACATACCTGCCCGTATGCTGTGGTCAGACAACTATGTTAATATGTATAAATAATAATATTTATTGAATATTAAGTGGTTAATTATAAACAAGAAGAATTTTATGACGCATGTAATGTAAACAAAAGATAAAGACACATTGTACTTTAATAGAAACAGTAATCATCAAATAAGTAGGTACCTAAAAATATCATTTCGAAATTTTAAAAATAATTACAGCCTAATTTTTTCTACGTAT
>LGAG01000310.1:25222-54836 GCA_001278395.1 Lerema accius | reverse complement strand
TTGATAAAAAAAATAAACAATCTCAGTCTTTTTTATTCTAATTATTGGTTTAAATAAGACAGACACAAAAAAAAGTAATAAATAATAATTTAATGTTACAACAAATTTCAGTTTACTTCTAAATATTTTTTTTATGAATAATATAGATAAAAGTAGTGCTAAGATTGTTTACTTATTCTATCACGATCATTAAAACGGAGTGTACGTAATATGGCATTTATTTGTAACTTTGACAGCCCTACGTCATTACATATAAATTCAAATCATTTATTTCGTCTTAGGAACTAAAAGCTCACTTAACGAACGTCAAATTTTTTAAATAATCTAAACAACACAGAATGAGTTTTAAAAATAAGAATATAAACAAACATGTTATAGCCGATCGACAGCCCTATCCGTCTGTTTGCTATTCGCCACGCAAGGCCGCCAGTGGCGTGGGTGTTTGTTGTCGGGCTCGTGACTCGTGTGAACAAGTGTGTAGGCTTCGAAGGCTCTGTCAAGTGTCCTGATGCTCCTTGCCTCTGTTATGAATAATAAACTCTAACTGTATTACTAAGTTAACGAATTGTGAGTAAAAGGGAGGGTGAAGGGTTAATTACGTGAGATTTGCAGGGGTGTCGAGCCGAATCTCACCGAATCTTACTTTAGGGCGAGTCGTGAATGTCAAGTTTTTTTTGTAAGAATAATCTACAAAAAAGTGTGAATGAACGAATTTGATGAATGAATGAATTGATAGTTAATTAAAATAGACTACAGTATTTTAATCGCATGTCAATTTATGTATATTACATCACGTAGCGACTTACGACTATGTTAAAATTACCTACAAAAATCATTACAATAGAAAAAGTTATAATTCATGCATTACATATACAATAGGAACAGTAAATATATTAATACGAGTATCTTAAATAAATGTGATTAAATTCACTAACGAGCCTTTTATTAAAATTACTTTTTTATAACCTATTACAAGTTTTTTATTTCTAATAATTGAATCAAAGTTTATACAACACTTTGTTTAGATAAAAAAAAATTAACTTTATCAACGTTTTCCGAACATAATACCTTTTTACAAGGGGAAAGCTTTATAAGATTTTTAAAACCAAAGGTTGGAACGTATGTCAGTTTCTTACCCACTAAACCACCCGTCCTGCAAGTCCTGCTTCAGACAGTCACCATAATATGAGAAAACTCTGATATCCCAAGCGAACGATTGCAAGATACGAGATATTTTTATATGTAAACAAGTTTAACCTACCATTTACCACACAATCTGCAATTACGAGCCAAATTTTTGAAGGGAACCGTTTTGGAGTCGCGAATCTCGTCTTTCCCTATATAGCGATGATATTTCGATCACAGTTTCACTTTTTACTCACCCAAAACCTTGTTTTTATGACGCAAATTGACGCAATGGTTGAAAACTGGCTTGAAATACGAAACTGTTTGTCGGAAACTTTTTGTTGCAGATTACGTTGTCATAATTGTTTTCGCTTAAAACTTGCGTAACATTATAAACAAAACCTTTAAATCTAACGAAATTTTAGCAAATAGAAATTCAGACCACAGCAGAGAGAGAGGTTTCTCTCATCATGACCTATCAAACGAAGATACTATAACTTTCTGATTAGTAAGCTACTATCTCTGACAAAACCTAACTAAAGACATAACCGGAGTAAATCACGAAATCAAAATCTATTTCGCTAAATAATAAACACTCACAAAAAAAGGTACCTATTAGCTTACGAAGCGAAACACCTTCAAGATAAAACCCTAAAAGGTATGAAATACGTTGAGTTCTCAGAATTACTCGATAATTATAATAAAAAACATATTATCCATTCGAGTCCCTCGCTAATCACTCGATGAGTCGATTGGTAAAATCTAATTCGAGTTGTTTAATCTGGATCCAAACCGGGTAAAAAGATGTTTTTGACCATGTGACCTTGAGGACTGGTTTCAACGCAATACATAAGGACTGGCCACAGACGAAAAAATAATATAGACTGAGACTTCGGAACAAATAAGCATAGTAGAAAAAAACAACGTATTTATCAAATGATAACGTTTCCCGATACATTGCTCGACAGGCCGTACTCTGTGACATACGTCAAATCGTAAAAAAAATAAAACAAATGATGACCCCGTAGCCTAGTTGGTAGTGACCCTGCCTGCGATGCGAGGGGTCCCGTGTTCGATTCCCGGCCGGGGCAGATATTTATGTGACAGATAAAATGTTTGTTCTCGGGTAATGGGTATTAGTAATGTATTATTTGTGTTGTCCATGCCACCCGCGACACAGGGAATCCTACTGCGAGGGTATGTGTGTTTGCGTTTGCTTATTTATTTATATCTTTGTTCTGAAAACCCAGTCTATACATTTTTGGTCTGAAGGACTGGCATGATGCAGTGGAAATTTGCCCAAGCGGTGCTTTGGGTCGTAAATATTTATTAATTCCGAATGACGTCAGTTGCGGCATATTTAATTAAAATGTTAATAAAATGAGCCGAGGTAAAGCGGTATAATTTGTTACGGTGGCTGCCACACAAAGAGTCATTGACCCAAACGCCCTTCAAACTATTTTATATTCTAGATCATTCTATTGTATACCTAGTTCGATAGGGGAAGTATTGAGAAATTATCCTCTCATGGTACTTAATCAAAACTTATCTGTTATTCGCAGAAACTTTGGGGAGTAGGCCAAAAGTAAGATTAGATGAGATTCGGCTCGATTTCACCTAACCTATCACTGAAAAGCCCCGCGTAATCGATGCCCTCATAAGTAAAACTTGAATGCCCGTCCACCCTTAAACAAACTAAGTAAATATAAAAGAAACCGTTTTGGAAATACCTTTCTAAGTACTCTTGCATTTAAAAGTGGAACACAGTTTTCACTCACCACAACCATAACGTTCCGCACGTGTCTAATTTAGATCACAGCTAAAATATTATTGATTCTGCCCGAGGCCGTTTTCCAGCCGTGTTTGAACTGCTCGTCAAACACGGAATACTTGCCTCAAGCACGAGGTTTTTTGGCAATAGTCGACAAATAGTCATACAAACAATGAGACTGCAAGTAATGATTGTTGTCAACGAACGTCTAGAAACGAGGGAAGAGGGGAGAGCTGTTCCACCTCAATCATCATCATCATTACAACCCATGATTGTCCCACTGCTGGGCTCGGGTCTCCTCTCACAGTGTGAGGGGTACAGACCATAGTCCACCACGCTGGCCTAGTGCAGATTGGCAGACTAAACACACCTTTGAGAACTTTATGGAGAACTGTCAGGTGTGCAGGTTTCCTCACGATGTATTCCTTCACCGTAGCAAGTGATAATTAGTATCTAATACGCACATAACTTTTTAAATTAGAGGTGCGTGCCGTGGGGTTTGAACCCAGGACCTCCCGTTCGAGAGACCAATGTTCAAACCACTAGGCTATCACTGCTTGATACCACTCGGTACCACTGGTTACAAAGTAAGTTCAAAAATTTTATTGTTTCCTACTACTGTGGGTATTAAATATGTAGAATTATTTAAAAAATAATGTTATTATTCAGCAAGTGACTCAGTAAGTGCCTATGGTGTCGTAGTGCCAGTGACACGGTTAGCGCTGACACCGCGTAATAACCGCTGCGGGTGTAAAACTGTCGATCTGCATCGAGCCCGTGTAATAGTGGCTATGCCGTTATTTTGTGACACTGTTCCTATAGGGTACGAGGCATGGGATTATAGCGGGTAGTGCTTTAAAAAAATCGACGATTTTTTGTCTCGAAAGAGGCTGAAGTTTGCAATGTAAACAAGAAACATAAAATACTTATTATACCGAAGATAAACTAAATATAATACTACTTAACTAATATAAAAAGGTCTAAATTATATTTACATAACTATAATTATTTAAATATAAAAAATCCAAGGTAGGCATCGTACCAAGAACGCTAGCAGCATATTCTTAAACATATTTTTTGGTGTTTAATTAAAAGATTTAATGTTCCCATAAGTTAATTAATCACGAAACAGATTTATTCCGATGGAGTACCGTAACATGACTAAGTTAATTGCCTTTTAAATTGGAGTATAATTGTTTCAGGTAAGGCAACTAATACAACGTTACTAGCTACAATCTTATACCTCGAACCGAAGATCCAGTTAAGATCACTTACGGTAAGTACCGCGCAAGTCAAACAAATCGCGACATACAAGCGATTATCATCGGCCGTTATGCGCTAAACATCACATTTCACATCGGCAGAACCTCCACAGGCCTCCATTACCTATTATAATAACAGTATTGAATGCATGGTACCACGATTGGTGCCACCATCACGAATGTCAGAAGAAATTGTAGCGTTGCTCAGCTGTTGCTAAGGACAGTTAGATGGTATTCAGTGAGTTACCGCAAGATTGGACTGTCTTGTTTTGTGCTGCTAACCTGGCTGTTTGTTGTGGCTTAATTACCGTAGTCTTGTTAATTTTTAACCCTAAATAAATTGTATAAATTGTGTTCATCAAATAAAAATAAGGCATGGAAACATCATCAACCTTAAGCGTTCCAGGGTGGTCAACCCGAATCTCATGTTATCTTACCAGGAGAGAGAGAGTGAAATAAAAAAATTAAGTATGTTTTACAGTAAAACGAACTTTGGAGAATTTCACCTGAGATTGACGGGTGAACTCACATTTTATTAAGGAGTTGAGGAGGGGTTCGTGCAATCGCCATAAATAATAATAATAATAATAATAATAATCATTTTATTTCAGATTTCTCCATAATATCTGTTAGTAATACAAATTGCCTTACATCTAGTGTTAGTAATGTAACCCAATTGATTTAAAATAATGATAATAATCAACTCTAATACAATTAAAATTCAAATTTAATACATAACAAATTAATTCAGGCCTAAAGGCCTAAAGGCCTTGTTAATTAATGGAAGCCCTTAAAAAAATAGTACCAAATACATTATAAACAGGTAAGATAAGCTTATAAAAAAATTGTTAAGTATGTACAAGTTATTATACATTATACAATCATGTCACGTAAGATGCGCCAAGGACTAAACTACCACTTAGTTTTCCTTATATTTTAAATTACATTACTCAACAAAATAATTAACTGTGCCATAAACACTAAATTTATAGTCAGCTAAAGTACCAGGAAGCCATAATCGTAATAGTAAATCAATAGGTAGATGATTCGAACACGGTTCTTGCGGCTGCCTCTCTCCCTTACAATGTACCGATTCGATTCTAGCGGTCGAAGCGTTGTTATAAACATCGCTAATTTCGAAGTGAACCGGTCAAAATGTGATACTTATGAAAAATACGAAATAAAGAAATACCCAATGATATAATTATACTTGTACTATATGTAACATACTTAGTAAATAAAGGAAAAAGTGTACCGCGCTACATTGCATGCGACTTTATCGTCTTTACAATGGTTCGGAAATTACTCAATTGGGGACTTTTCGCGTCTTCACACCAAGTATAAACAAATCTTATAACCTCAGTAAAGTTTAAGATAGGTAAAGATGTACTTATTTACTCGTTATAATAAAAGCAATTCTTAGACAATTAATTGAAAACCACAGAGAATTACATTTAAATTTTATTTGGATATGTTAGATGTAGATATCGTTGTCGTGATGTTACCTATTACAGTGAGAAGTGCCTTCCCAAGCCGTAACCGTGTCATCGTCGCGCTAAACCCAGTTCTTAGTCGTTTTAAGGTGCGTTTTCGTTAGGTGCGACAGGCGACAAACATCGGTGAGAGACTGCTGGGGAATACGAAATGGGTCGCAAAGATAAACAGTAATTTAGAAATGTAGTATTAATTTTATGTTGCGGATTGTAATACGACTGCAACGTTTGAACGACTGTAATAATAAAACAAAATGGGTCCTAAAATAAGTTAAAATACCACACAGTAATGACGAAATTAAAGTGTTTTTGACTGTTATTTATTCAATCTAAAGTTAATAAATAAGTATTAGAAAAAATATATGTCTTCTCTGGGAAAGCGTGAAAAAAAATCTTAATTAATCGCCGTTAGTCGTCAGGCGCGTTGTACGGAATCGCACCTTAACACTAAACGGTTTTACGGCAATTCAATTTTCGAACCATTTTATTGAATGTCACTAGGTGTTTAGGGCGACACCACAGAATAGTGGATTAATGGGTCTCTCACACAGATTACTGCGGTACAATTTCTGAATTAAAATAATTCGAGTTTCCTCTATGAAATGACTTTAGTTTTAATTTATACGTACATTATTTTACATAAGTTGCCAGTAACACACATTTAACTCGACTCTTAATGGAGGTTAAGTTTTTTGAGCCCATGTATGTATGTTTTATTTTATGCATTTATGTATGTATGTCCATTTATTTGGGCGGCTCTAGAGCCTAAACGGCTTAACGGATTTCAACATACAAGGTGTCATTAAATTCGTCTCGATTGTGAGAGTATTATGTTACTCTATAGATTTCTTTAGGCTATAGATTTATTTTTAAATTAACCCCCAATTTTTGGCAGCCTTTTGTTTTTCTATTAATGACAAGTTTCCTCTCTCAAATTGGTTGACAACCACAGATAAAAAAATATATAGAGTCGGAAAAAGTGTAGCAAAAAGAAACAATGTTATAGCAAAAGATAACGTTTCCCGGTACATTGCTCGGCAAACTGTGCTCAATGACATATGTCAGATCGTAAAAAAAGAAAAAAAATTACCTCATTTTTTGTTCCGAACATTTTTTGTTCTGAGTTGACAACTTATTTGTTTATGATTAAAATATATTTTTAATACATTCAAATTAATACATACAAAAATATTAACTACCGTAACCTAAAGGAAGTAACACTACAAACATTATTACTTACTCCGCAAAGATTGAACTCGAGATTAAAGTTGAACTTTACCATATTTAGGGTTGCGAACTCAATTTGCATCGTCTCGCTCCAGATGGCAGCAGATGTCGGATACAGAACAGTTAGCCGGCTTGGCTGATACCAGATTAGTGTTCGGATATCTTGTGGAGTTCTGTCGGATATCCGTTTTGAGTAACTAGTTTTCTTAGTGAAATATACGTATTTATTTTTATAGCCGATGAGATCGTAGGTTTGTATTATCTATCGACATGTCAGACGCGTGTTGCAATTTAATAATTAATTATTGAATCTTATTTTAAGGAAGTAATAGGACTTAAATTATGAAGTTCAGAATAACGTCTGATAAAGGAGATGGTCCACTTTGGGTGTGATCTTTGTACACTAAACCTGACCCTGACCGATTTCATTAATCCACGTTAGTTTTATCTATTATCTACTAGTTTTTTTCTTTTCTCACAGGACCATAAGGTTGAGGTAAAAATATATTATATGCATTGTTCATAACTTTTCTGTTATAGAATAGTTCATGTAGTAACAAAATATAGGGTTTGTGAAAGAGAGTAAAGGCGTATATCGTTAAAAATTGGCTCTACATTGAAATTGATAACTTTTTTACGGTGCGAGCTATACTGTCTCGTCTTGGCAACTTTTTACATTTTTTTTTTAATTATGTTCATATCCGCTAAACCTTTTAGACTATAGAGCATTCCAAAGCAATAAACACATACGGTCGAGAAACATAACCCTTTTAGTGCATTCAGGCAAAAAAAATCTTAGATAAAGTTTTCTAACCAGAAACCCTAAGCAATTCATAGCATCTAGCCTCGTTTGTTCCGTTTACCATCTTTCACACACTCCAGTTGCGTGTTCCCGCGTTCAATTTGTGTAATTAATTACTCAACAAGGTACTGCATACTGTTACAATAGCGCTAACGGGGAACGAACTTAGATTCGGAATTTATTACCATAAGAGAAGGAGTTCCCCATACAATCTTCGCGGCATACAAGGAAGTTAAATTAAGGGACACGAGTGCTGTTGTTTTGTTTGCTTGATACAGGTTTGGTACAAATGAATTCTTATGCCATTAAAGGTCCTATTAGGTTATAATAAGAAAGTTCTAGAATATATTCACACTAAGACTATAAAGTATGTAGACTTTAGTCTTCAATACAAAAAGTGAGGCAATTTTTGTTCTTTTTTTTAAGATTTCAAATAATGCACCGGGAAACGGTATTATTTGTCGTTTTCGATATTTTTTTTCAACTACGCTTTTATGTTCCGACGGCGAAGTCTATATCTTTTGGTCTGAGATTCCACATTATTATGGGACATTCCTCCTATTCAGTCAGAGTTTGTGTTTGTGATGTATGTTGTAGGCTTCCTCGGTGATGAGGATAGACCTGCCCTTTAGTTGACTATTAATGGCTTCATTTGAAGCTAGTACCTAATGGAAGACGAGTTGGATATGTTTTTGTGCTGTTAGTTGTAGTTCTACTGTAAACTTTGTTATTAAAATATTTGTTTTACTTGAACTGTTAATTATTCTTTATAAGTTGCGTCTTTAATTTTAAGTAAAAAAATACAATTTCAATTACGATAAAAGTGCATTTATTAAGGATATAAATCATAATTATCAATAAAATAATACAAAAGAAATAACAATAATCGAATACGAATGAATCCCCAAAAAAAAATTTTACTATCACAATGAAACTAAAAACAATACTTATGAAACTTTATAGTAAATACAAACAACGGTTAGTCATCATGAGTGCATCGCAGAACTAAATCTGTTACTATATAATAACCGATGCAATCTCACTTGCAACAGGAAACCACAACGCATGGCTTATCAACACAAGTGCATCCTTCACATTTAATGATTTCGCCTTTTTCGTTCTTGCACACGCAGATGCAAGATTTGCCGCTCGATGGGATACAAATGCAGTTGTGGTTGTCACAGTTGCTGTCACATTTACAATCCTTGCATTCAACTATATCTCCCTGGTCGTTAAAACACAGACAGACGCAGGATTTACCATCAGTTGGGATACAAACACAATTCTTGTCATCGCATTTCTTCTCCAACTTCTTGGTAGATCCTCCAGCTGCGGCTGGTGTACAGCCACAGTCATCACAGCGCTTTATTTTCCCATTTTCATCGCGACAAACACAGATGCAAGTAGCACCTCCAGTAGAAATGCAAACGCAGTTGTTCTTGTCGCAGTTATTGACGCACTTACAGTCCTTGCATTCAACTATGTCGCCTTTGTCGTTGAAGCAAAGACAGACACAGGATTTGCCATCAGTTGGGATGCAAACACAATTCTTATCATCGCATTTCTTCTCCAACTTTTCCTCAGAAACGTCACTTTCAGCTGGTGTACAGCAACAGTCATCACAGCGTTTTATTTTCCCATTTTCATCGCGACAAACGCAGATGCAATCAGCACTTCCAGTAGAAATGCAAACGTAGTTGGTTTTCTCACAGTTACTAGCGCACTGACAGTCCTTGCATTCAACTATGTCTCCCTTGTCGTCAAAACACAGACAGACACAGGATTTACCATCAGTTGGGATGCAAACACAATTCTTATTATCGCATTTCTTCTCCAATTCCTTGGCAGATTTTCCAGCTTCGGCTGGTGTGCAGCAGCAGTCATCACAGCGTTTTATTTTCCCATTTTCATCGCGGCAAACACAGATGCAATCAGCACCTCCACTAGGAATGCAGACGCAGTTGGTCTTGTCGCAGTTACTGGCGCACTTACAGTCCTTGCATTCAACTATATCTCTCTGGTCGTTAAAACACAGACAGATACAGGATTTGCCATCAGTTGGGATGCAAACACAATTCTTGTCATCGCATTTCTTCTCCAACTCCTCGGTAGATCCTTCAGCTTCGACTGGTGAGCAGCAACAGTCGTCACAGCGCTTTATTTTTCCATTTTCATCGCGACAAACGCAGATGCAAGTAGCACCTCCAATAGAAATGCAAACGCAGTTGTTCTTGTCGCAGTTATTGACGCACTTACAGTCCTTGCATTCAACTATATCTCCCTGGTCGTTAAAACATAGACAGACACAGGATTTACCATCAGTTGGGATGCAAACACAATTCTTATCATCGCATTTCTTCTCCAATTCCTTGGCAGATTTTCCAGCTTCGGCTGGTGTGCAGCAGCAGTCATCACAGCGTTTTATTTTCCCATTTTCATCGCGACAGACGCAAATGCAACTAGCACTTTCAGCAGAAATGCAAAAGCAGTTAGTTTTCTCGCAGTTACTAGCGCATTTACAGTCCTTGCATTGTTCTATGTCACCTTTATCGTTGAAATACAAACAGACACATGATTTGCCATCGGTTGGAATGCAAATACAACCATACTTGTCGCACTTCATGTTGCATTGATTGGTTTTGCCGATGGTGACGTTACAGCAGGGCATCTTGAATGTTTGTTTTTCTTTTCTGAAATTAAAAATAATTATAATTAGGGCAATATGTAATGGAAGTCATAAAGTATATCCTTAAATATTTTTTTTTTGTAATTTTTCGGTTATGAATTATTAGGATTTATAATTACAACTTTAATTTCATTGAAAATCGCTACATTTAATTGCACTCGATTGAAACCATTAAACAAACGGCCTTAATAGGCTTAAGAAAGACGTTTAAGTACCATTGCAAGTATAATTAGCATATTTTTTTAACTCCAAAGATTGATCAGAACAAAGTGGTAACAGGCATTAAACTCGGTCTTTATAATTATAAATTATGTAATACGAAAACTTATTAATAAATATATTACAATCATGGAAAACGACCAATACAACCGTAAATTTAAACAAAATAACAACATGCACCGTGAGAACTTGCATAAATAACTTTACTTTTACTTAAAAACAAATTAAAATAAATCCTAAACACTAACACTTAAAAAAAATTCAACAAATTTTAAACTGGCTGAAAATAGTTCCAAACAAAAAAAACATTACTTACATTTGAAACGCCGAAACAACAGAACGTCACTATCGTAAACAAAACAATGTATGCACGCGACGCTCGTAGTAATTTCCACTTCGCACTGACGTGTTATCAGTAGCTCAACGTTTACGAGTACAGAGAATGTAGTGGTGATAAGCGGTCGGTTTGTCTTATAAACGACAGTGCGCACGGTACACATTGGATCTGTCGCACCGTGTGCAACTAGGGTTGCGCCGTGTGATGTCACGGATATCCGTTGTAACTGATAATGAGTCATGCTTAAGTAAATATTTTTAAGGAGAAAAAATATTAATTTCATTAATGTACCTTTACAATATTTAATTTTGGTTTAACGTAAACGATTCGGAGTAAAAAACCAGATTTTTTTTGGATTTTCAAAATTTTTTTTCAAAATTATTGAGAAACGGACACTTTGAGGTACAATCAAATTATTTATGGTTATAACATACATATAAAAAATGTGATATTAATAGACTTTCCTTATTTAATTATTTAATGAGGAAAAGCCCAACAGCATTCGACAACTTTAATTTCAAGCATCTTTACCTCAATAAGTCGTGCGCAAAACATCCACCATTATGAGGACTCGAGCCGAGTGCAAACGCCATCTCACCCATTAAATTATCAACCTTATTTAGTTCAACGTAAGGATCATTTTCAATCGATCGGAGGTTCAAATTGAATAATACTAGAAAATACTAAGTATAAAATTATTTAGATAATTATTGATAAAGGCAAGTGATAAAATCCCACGTGTTGATTAGGTAGATACCTCTCTATTGTTTTGGTTTTTTAAAAACAAAAGTTGTTTGTACTAGTATGTGTGTGATCGTGTGTGTATGTATGTGTGTGTTTACAAATTATCCAGTATATCGATTATCGACATTCTCATCTTAACGGATTAGGAATTATTATTACTAATAATTTTATTTTTTTAATCATTAGATGACTTAATAGGTACTTCATACATACATACGTTCAATAAACATTACCCTTCTACTGTCACTGACGGGTAAAAACTAGAAATCCTACGACCTTGGTTCAAACATGACGATTGTTATTGTGAAACTTTCTGTAATCTTAGAGCAGTGTGACGTCATGGATGACGTCATAGGTTACATGGAATGAATGAAGACCACGTGACGTTGCTCGCGTGCAATTCTAGAACAATGTATGACTCATAGTATTAGACCATAGAAACGTATTATGACTTGTTTCGATGAAGGAAAACATCGTGAGGAAACCTGCACACCTGAGTTCTCCATAAATTTCTCAAGGTGTTTAAAGTCCGCCAAATCACACTTGGCCAGCGTGGTGGACTATGGCCTGTATCATTCAGATTGTGGGAAGGCCCGAGCCCAGTGGGACAGTAATAAGTTTAGATGATTTAAGACCACAATATTGTTGGGATAGAAATTACAATCCGACTCTCCTCAAATCTACATATTCAATAAAGCAGTTGTAATTGCTGAACAAAGTCTACCTGGCTAGCTAGTTTTATAATAAACCAATAGATAAATCTTGCAATATGTTGCGCAATTATCTACCAGGTGTTTTAGGCTGACAACTAAACTGATGTAACATCTTAATGAGAACTCGTTTGCATTTGAATATTTTTACATAATTTTTCATACCACTTTCTCTTTTACTGTTTACCTATATTACCTTAGTTTAGACTGTGAATAGGCGTATTACGAGGTAGGTTTAAACTATAAACCCACGCGGAGATAATAACCCGTTTATGCGCGACTGTACTTACGGTTTATTAAAAAATATACCTATATATATATATATATATATTCAAGATTTTTTTCCTAAAAAATGTAGGTAAAATTATTATTGGTAAAATTATTAATTATCCTTAAGTATTATTGTACAATTTTGGTGACGGCATTTTAATATTCTTAGTTTAGATGGTCCCTTGAAGTATGTATCTCGACTTCTTCACTACCTACCGTAGACTATGATCTTAAACTCCTACACACCCTGGTTGGTCCCTTTTTTAATAAAATACAAAATATTTTAATGACAAACATTATATGCTAGGATTTTATCTATTAAGATTTATTTCAATCTATAAATCAGTTCGAACTTTAGTATCGAATTAAATATTTAAACTCGTATTTTTATAACTTTATTAACATATGCATTTCAGTCTGTCTCAAGGAGAACGGGAACACCCACGCGTGGGCATTTGCAATCTCAACCGATTTGTATTACAAAAATGTAGCATGTAGATCAAGGTAAACCAACAGTGGGACAGATTAACGAAATTCCGATAGGGAACTGAAACATTCAAATATGGTAATCAGATTGTATCTGGTATTAAATTAATAGGCTTTGTCTCGGTTTTATTGATTTCGCAGTACACAAGTATGCTGTATTTCTTTAAATTATTGTTTTAAAAATAGGCTTTTAGTAGTTTTTTTCGTAATAACTGAGCGATTATACTTGTAGGTACATTAACGTTATGTTTTCCTGGACTACATTTTTCCGAAAAAAAAATTGGCCGTTAGGTGTCTTTTTGCATATACAAGTAGCTTTGATAAATTAAATTCTCATATAATTTTTCGCAATATTCTTATTGCTGCTTCTATTTATCTTAGCGTTATGTTATATTTATAGTCTATACCCTTCCTTGACAAATGGACTATCTTATACTAAAAGAATTTTTCAAATCGGTCCAGTAGTTCCAGAGATTAGCGCGTTCAAACAAACTCTTCAGCTTTATATTTTTAGTATAGAAGTATAGATAAAGATATAAGATAGATACAAAATAAGACTTATACCTAGGCTTAAAATGTGGGATGCAATCAGACTCGACTCATAAAGTAAGGAGCGAAATGCAAATTTGTCTTACTGAGCGATTGGAGAAAGGAGACGGCTGAATAATTCGTTTTCTCTTACACGTACTTTAATCAGTGCCAGTTAGCAAGCCTATTCATGGTTCAGCTTTTACTTAAGGTTACGTATTTGTAGGTTATAATTCTAAACTCCAGAACGAGCACTAATTTGGTTTATTACCTACTAGTCTCATTATGACCTAGCCTTAATAGATTGCATTGAATATTAAATTTAACTAAAGCATCTATAACAATGATTGAGAAAACTGTATGCAAGCGCAACTTGAAAATTAAACTAAGTTTAACCTATATTTGAAACACCCCCAACTTGCAGTTTTCATGAAAATTGTTAAAGCCGTTTGTAGAATCTAATATAATGTATGTATGTGTATGTAATATGTATAATTTAAAGATAAATTAAATAAGTACTACTTCATTTACTAAAATTTTGAACTATTGTATCTATTACGTTTGCTCATTTATGTATACGCGCCTTTCTCACAGTTATAATGTTTCTGTAACGTAGTTATAGTTATTTCGCGTCTTCGTTTTCAGTGGCAGATGTACTTGTGTACAATTACGTACAGTGTAAGTACACAAAAGTACATAAAGCGACGTTAAACGCGTTGTGTAACTCTGTTTGGTATGCAAATAAATCGCATAGCTGCTCTGTGGCACTTTCTCTGCGCCTAATTTCTCTTTTTATTGTAACACGGAACTTGGACTGTTTTGTTATAGGTACGTATTGTTTACTCAAACTGGCCCGACGATGGTTAAAATGCCGGTCTGCTGTGTAAACGGTCCTGGGTTCGATTCCCAACAGTCCTTTAACTAACGCATTAGCAGCTATTAATAATCTTACAAACACCTTTTACTAATCGGACTAATTAATGGTTCCTCTACTAATGGTTTGTAATCGATGTTTTTTCACGACGTCCATTAGTAGCTGATTTGGTGGCACCTATAGTTAGCTCGTTGGCTATCTTAATACCATAAAAAAATAAACTAAGGAATTGCCCTTTTCTGACTTTACTATCAGAGGCACTATGTCTCACAAGAACTTCTGCCGGGTCGTCTAGTTTCTATACTAAAATTGTATATAACTTTAAAAAAAAAGCTATAGTTAACTGTCAGAATCGCCAGTAAGAATGCGCTCGCGCAGCAACCGCTAGTGCCAATACAATCAGTTTGCGAACAGTTACTCGTAATGACTGCAGGAAAAACAGAGCGAGCCTGCCGCGCCAGCCAGTCAATTAACTGCTCTGGGAAATACTAAATTATGACGTTTGTAGAACTGGTTATGGACAAGGGATCGGTGAAGGATTCTACGTATAAAACTGTAAACAACTAGTGATATTAATTTAAAAAATACAGGTCTGTTTGCGAAAAAAATATTTTTTGAAATGCCCAAATTACATAATACTTGCTTACTACGGCTGAGCCGATTTTGACAGGACTTTCACTGACTGATAGCTGATGTAGTAAGTACTAACTTAGGCTACTTTTTTTACCTTAGTCTCGGCATAGGTTTCCCGAAGCGAACCAAGGGCGGGTCCAAGCACAAAAACACGAAATTTTATTTTTTTCCTTTACTTTCATCGCCAGTACTGAACAGTAGTTTAACCATAAAGCGTTCTTACATTCTTACATTCTTTGTTGGTATAGAAGAGCGCGACATCTCGCCTTGTCGTCATAATGGGATCCTCGTGTTATGAAACAGGAACTAGTGTGAAAATATGTTGGAGCAAAACGGTTGTTATGTAAGTAATTGAAGGCTCCTAGCTCGCTTGATGACAGGAACTGTAAGTAAAGAGAGCAGTTAAAATATAAACGCAAGTTAAAAGTACAGTATGCACGAATATGTAACGAAATAAAACATTTCGTCAGGGCGATAAAGGCGTAATATTATGTGTTGGCTTTGTTATTGATACGTGTCTAAATTAATTTAAATTTACTAACTCTAGATGTAAGCACAATTGTTACTAATATAATATACAATCGGACCCCGTAGCCTAGTTGGTAGTGACCCTGCCTGCGAAGGGAGGGGTCCCGTGATCGATTCGCGGCCGAGGCAGATATTTATGTGACAGATAAATTTGTATGAGTGTGTTAGCGTTAAAAATATATTACGTAATCTAACCTTACTAAATCCCACGGATTCGAAGCTAGACCTAGCGTTCTACGCGTTATGCAACATGGACAAGTATGCCCAGTGCCCACATTGTTCACACTATCTCTCAGTGTATCGACATCCAATCCAGCCCGAGGATATTGTCCTCTAGTTCACCTATAATAGACCCGAGGAATGCATTGTCTGAGTTGTTCGCTACAGTTTACTCCGCGGACATGTGGAAATTCCTTAATGGTTGTATTATTAAATTGCTATAGCTTGGATTTAACGTCTAAGCCTCTGTATCTCGATTTGAAACAAATAAACAAAATTGTTTTTAAATTAATAATATTTATATTACGTTAAATTAATCTCTTTAAGAGTGATTGTCCATGGTAGTTTTTATTTTAAACTGTATTATGATTTTACTGTAATTTTTTCCTCAGATTTTTGAAGGCACCCTTTTAGAAGGGCAGGTTATGACGCTCAATTTTAACACAGAGCTTAATATTTCCCAAACGGATCTTTAAACCAAAAAATGGTCTCAGCAGACCCATAATGTTTTTGAATTACCTATTCAACCATACAAAGAAAAAAATAAAGGGTTGTAATTTTTCTAATTAACCCTAAACAGCTTAAAAAGTACTAAAGATGCATCACAAGAACACATTTGTATGCGAAGCAATATCAACCTCGGCACCATTGGACAACCTTCGGCGTCCATACTCGGTCACTGACGTACGCATTCATTCATACAACAAACATTTACCATACCATAATCATCTGTTACACTCTATCACGTGGGAGCTAAAGGTGGATTTTCAATGACAGATCGTTTATCATCTATTGCTACTTACGTCCTTATGTAACGTTATTCTTTGTTTTTCAGGTAAATATTACGTGATGGGTGGTTAAGCGTAAGTAGTAACAAAATTGTTAAGCGTAGTCATTTATTTAACATATTTACTAAGAATGATAATTATGTTAAATAATGTAGATATATTGATAGCTCATTGAAGTGTATTACTAAAGATTCCTTGGAAGTTTGATGCTGGCACTTCTGGGCAATCCATAGAGTTTTTTTAACCCATGAAACAATGTAAAAAATAACACCAATTTTAGCTAAGACATCAACTAATTAAGAGATAGAAATACGCTGCCGAGCAACGTTTGCCCGGCCCGCCAGTATTTTTACATAAATCAGAATCTCTGCAGTATTTAAATCTGGTATTTGACGGCTTCTTACAACAAACACTAAACGTTGAATGAACACCATCTGTTTTCAGAACAAACAACTTCTAAGTTCAGAAATAACGTAAATAAAAAGATTCCATCACATTGATGAAAATAAATAACTGTAAACAAAAAATAACTGAGAATGTGTGTTTTGTTTTTGCATATTTTGACTTGGGGGATATGAAATTTTTACATAAACAATAAACAGAATATATTTTAGTCACCAATAACAACCTTCTCCCTCTAAAAAGCAAAGCCTTTACAACTTATTCTGTTAAAGAATGGGACCGATTATCATTCGCTCCCCATATCTTTTTCGAGCTCTGGTTTTATTTGCGTAAAAATAACTATGATTATTATTATAGATTACCTATCACATTTCCATTCTTTAACTAACGTAGTATGTTTATAGTATTTAGAAACTAATTTTCCGCCCGCGGCTTCGCCCGTGTGGAATTCGGTTATATTGTGCGACTTTTTCACGATAAAAGTATCCTATGTCCTTTCCCAAGTTCAGTTTTATTTTCATACCGAATTTCATCACAATCGATTCAGTGTTTTAGGCGTGAAAGCGTAGCAGACAGACAGAGTTATTTTCGCATTTATAATATTAGTTGGGATTACTAACTACATTCAAAAATAACGATATACTCTAACGATGTCAATACCTTTAAGGCTTCAACTTTCATCCATCCTAAAAGCCACAGTGTAAAATATTATAAGCAAGAAAACACGTGTACTGATTTTTGGGTTCAATTTTCTGAGGATGTAACTATAGTCTGTGACACAGGTCACGGCGTGAGGTCAAGCGATGAAAGTAAGATTGGCATTATGTTCCCATCCCGACTTAGGGCCTGCCCTACTTCCTAAGGCATGTATCGGCCAGGATATTGGAGCATTTATGACCGGCTCATGTAGAATTCTTATTTTTGCTTCACGTAGTTTCGTTGGCATGTTAGTAGGTTACACAGACCAAAAAAAATATAGACGCAGTCGGAACAAAAAAGCGTGGTAGGGAAATCATAGCGTTAATAACAAATGATAACGTTTCCCGGTACATTGCTCGGCAGATCATGCTCGGTGACATATTATTTCAGATCGTAAAAAAAGAAAAAATTGACCTCACTTTTTTGTTCTGAAAACTGAGTCTATTTTATTTTTTGGTCTGAGGTTGGTTTAAAAACATGGGAGTACCTATTACTCAATTGGTTAAAAATTAGGACTACAACAGTTAATTCATTGATTCTTAGGTTTCTTTTAAACAGTTAAAATTAAAGAAGAGACGTAAAAATTGCAATTTTAGTTGCATTATTTAGGTATAATGATGAAATTTGACGACAGCAATTAAATGACTTTATTTCGATGAGCATATAACCAAAGGGTAAAGATGCATTGTAAAAGACCAATCCCAAGGCATCAACGATAAGTTGCAAGTTAAAAAAATATAAATATTGCCATTTAACTGTCTCTAATATCGTTAACGTTTTGACGTTCAATATGAGCTGTTAATTCCAATGATAAATTAAAATATTTGAACTATAAATAAATTATTTCAATTTTCACGTCACCCAGTAATCGAAATCTGCCGAATAAACCGAATAGCAAGTTAAACAAACAATTTGTATGAATTGTTCAAACACTGCATGGCTCGTCAGGACCATCAATTACAGATAACATCAAGGCACGTCAGATCGTTCCGTCTGTCTGTCTGTATCGTTTACAGCTAGTATGTGATTGGCAGTCCCGGATCTGAGATTCAATTCAATAATTAGGGCTATTTGTTATCCGCCTGCGACAGGACAAGGGTAATGTTTATTAAGCTTTTGTGTGTATGTCCAAGTCTGGCTCTACAGTTTAAAGGGCTTGAGAGATTTTAACATGTGAAGTGTCGTTGAATAAGACTCAACTAAACGATCTAATTTATAATTATGTTTTTCTTGTGAGATAGGTATCATGTTTTATGCGATAGCCGAGTCAATCTATTAATTTAAAACCTTAATTTTTAATATTGATAAGGTCACTTTAAGACGTTGTTAGGTTACATAGTTACGTAACAACTTAAAACAGAAGGTCCTTTAAGTAGGGACTGAATATGAAATTAATAACTGACTTGGTACTACCTGGATAGTCTCACAACTTTTTACGATTGTAAGAACTAAGTTGCGAGACTTAGGTTTTTTGACAAGTATTGTTTTTTTGATATACCTATTTACACCAACTCCCCTTTAACCTCCAAAAATATTTTTAGCAACCGCGTATTTTTATTTCGATTATATCACGTTTACGTGTTTGTTAGCCACATGCATAACTTTCCCGAAGCGAAACGAAGTCGAGTACCTACCTTAAAATAAGTATAAACAATATTCAACTTTATGTTACACAATTATACGTAATAAATTATATTATTAGCTTCGTAAAGTGAATAGCAATGTGGGTTGAGAGTTGTTACAAGTACAGTCGGTTACACACATCCTGCAGGTTCTCCGTAAATCCCTTCTCCACTCGAATGTACAAGCCTTGTTTGGAATTCTCTCATAAGCTTTGGGCATGTTGAGCTCCACTTTGCATAACTTAGGGCAGCGATGCTCAACCTTTTACGTATTGTTAAATAATAATAATAAAATAGATGTACATTTTTATCCTCAAAATTGTTACCGATACATTTAGCGGATTTCTTTTTTTTTCAAATAGGTATCCAAAAAGGAAATCCTGAAACTGAGCTATAGATTGGTTTAATTCAATTGAATGTAGCGTCCTCTAAACCATAATCATTATACGTATTAAAAGCATTTATTAATTATGCCTTGGTGGGAGTCAAATTAAACGGATAAATAAGGACATGAATATTATTATTAGCTTTTGCATGCGTTTCATAATTATAACTTTTTATCTTGCATATTTTCATTTTTTTTTACTAATTATTTGCTATTAATACTTAGCATTTGGTAAACTATATTCATTATTACGTAATTAGTTCACGGTAAGATTTAGTTCCAAACAGTTTGAGAGGCGCTGGACAGGAGAACGTATTTCAAGTAATCACTCGCGATTGTATTGGATTCATGTGGGCGGCTAAAGTATTAACTACATGAACTATAGCTCGGTAGTTAGAGTAGTTACTAACAGGTAGCCGCAGTTAATTTAACTAGCAAGTCCGTTCGGTGGTCGAAATTTGACCATAACACACCTAAACTTGTACGATATCCCTGGATGTCAATTGTCAAGATCACTGTCAACTGTTTGCCAACGGGGTACTCCATTTGACGTGTACGTGAGTTTACATTTTATACAATATAGTGTGGTAGTGTGGGTTTTATTTTAATTCCAAATTAAATGTATCTGTAACGCAGTAGGTACACAAAATTTACTATTCTCAACTTCTTACTTATGTAAGCGCCCATTCATTGTGAGAAGGTACTTAATTAACAATTCATAAGTGAAAACCGCATTTAAATAGATTTAGATATTTCGGGGATCAGATAACAAAAGGTCAGAAAAAACTGTCAGGCAGGTAAAAATTCTATAAATCATAAAGTAATTTACAGTCATTTATTATGGTTTAAGAAAGACATACGAGTAGAGCCGTGTGACAGACGGACAGACAGCAAAACCTTAGCAATAGGATCCTCTAGAAACAAAAGAGTTGTCAATGACTATCTTAGTAGTCATTACACTAATGACGATTCTAATGACACTTGTTTACCAACACTCATTAGAATGACAAGCAGCGTGGTTATTCCCATTAAAACTAAATGCAAGGCAAATTATGCAAAATCTTTACGTTGAAAACCATGAAAGACAAAGCTGGGAGAAAGTGTATAGTGTGTACAGTTCACTCGCTTGGTGAAGGTGCGTTGGAACTAGTAATCAATAAAAAAAACCGAACTACTGAAAATTGCGGGGTATTTAAAAAAAATGACAGCCTATGTCAATTGCACAATGATGACGAATCTAATGACAGCTGTGATATTGAAATCCGTCAACTTGATTAGGCTTTAGAGCGTGCGAAAGAAATAGACATATAGAAAAAATTTGCTCGAAAAACATTAGTTTATAATATTGATGTATTTACTTAATTAAATGTATCGCTAACTAAGCTTCTTTAACTTGACAAAAATATTAATAACAAACATCAACTTAAACACGCTAACAAAATTCTGCATGCTTACGGGTCTTTTTACTTTCCATCTTTGACCTATAGAGGGCGGTACTTATCGGATCGCACTCTGTTAAGTCGTATGATCAGTAGTAATGCGTAATCCGAACGGTGAGTGTTGTCACACGATCATCGGCTCGGTTTCAATCGGTTATGTAACAAGTACACCG
Source organism: Lerema accius (assembly GCA_001278395.1). Taxonomy (NCBI): domain Eukaryota; kingdom Metazoa; phylum Arthropoda; class Insecta; order Lepidoptera; family Hesperiidae; genus Lerema; species Lerema accius. Next base: position 33,414 of record LGAG01000310.1, on the reverse strand, counting down.
CACTCTGTTATAACTACATTCTCGGTTACTGTACGGTTAATGTTGTTATCAGTCCCACTGCTGGGCTCAGGTCTCTTCTCACAGTGTGAGGGGTACAGGCCATAGTCCACCACGCTGCTCCAGTGCGGATTGACGGAGGGGTTTGAAGCCAACTCAAATTTTAGATTTTTTTTGCCACTTAAGGGTAAGGGCCTCCGATTGTCATCTAACAACGTTATTGACGGGACCAATGGTTTAATATGCCTCCTCAGTTATGAAGAAAGACCCATACTCAATAGTGGGTTGTTATGAGGTGAGAGAAATTCTGTCTGTCTGTTTGTCTATCGTCTAATAAACTCATTAAAATTTCTGTCTCACCAGGAATCGAATCTAGGAGCCTTTGCAAATCATTACAGTACTCCATCATTATGTGTCTCAAAGGCATCAAAAGGTAACCATCGTTAAGTTAAAAAGGAAAATTAAATGAAACTTAACCCGGAAATGCGATACCTGTTTGTTAAAAGTTAAAACCTACCTATCGTTAAAACAAGTCTCGACGTATTGCACGCGAGTAATTTGTCCGTTACACAATCTGTCGTCAACTCGTCACTCTCGCGTTTAAAGATTCTCTAATGTGACGTACTCTATGTAATAGGTTAGGTAATAATAGTTCCGATGTTGCGATTTTACGGTAGCGGTTATTTGATTGAGACTTTCGATTAATGATGAGTCATCTTATAGTTGAATAACTGATGGACGTAAGCGACGTTAAAGGAATTATTAAAACGTTGTGGACCAACGGGAAAGACAAGAAATCTCTTTAGACTTAGTTCCGATTAATCATTACAAACTTAACCATTCTGCGATTTGACGAATAATGTTTGCTGTAGAAAACGATATCTTTTTTTTGTAAAATTACGATCGAGTTTAAGGGTTAAAATTAAATGCAAATTGCATTTTTTTAATTGAACATTGAAATAAAATTAAATTACTCTTACCAATAACAATTTTATAAAACTACGCTCACGACTTCACCTATAGAAAAGTGATTTAAAAGTTTATAAAGGTGAAACGTAAAGGATTCATCAAGGACACCGGAAACCTACTTTAATATAAGTTTAAAACACTACAGCATCCTTTCTTTAAAACCCAGGATGTGGTCCCAACGTCACAGACCCTGTCACGCCGCGTCACGTCGCGTCACGTCGCCCGGTCACGTCGGCATGCCATCATAATGAAGTACCAAGTCACGTAAACACTCTTTACCCCGCAGCCACTTAGCGAAAGATATTTTAATGCGGCCATCACTACTCTAGTTTTTGTACATCCCTGATTGTTTGTCCTTTCGCGTTCTAAACGGACCTTTGCTTTTATGGGCCCCGATTCTGCTAATTTACTGTTTCGATTGAGTCTTAATAGTGTCTGTGTCTCGGCAGAATCTGACATATTGTTAGTCTATTCAGATACCCTTTGAAAAAAGTCGACATGAAAGAGCAGTGTATCAATTTTCATTTGGTATTAGTTAGCTAGCTAGTTAGGGTTGTCAATGTCGGAATATATTTTTAAATTTATAATTTTTTTTATAGTAAATAATGCCGGCTGTTAATAACAATTATATTTAATTATATGTTTCATAAATCATATTATAATTGTTCTTTATTAATCTTATGAAATAAACTACCGTTTCCGATACTGACTTTCAGATGATAATTTTACTAATCTAGTAGTTTTATATTTAGTAGGTACTTTCGTTTAGTAGTTTCATTTTTTAACGTATTCCAAAGAAAATACGTACATTTTATAAGTAAGAAAAATATATGCGTAGTTGGCAACCCTGCGACATTGCAACCGTCTACCGACAATTGTAATAAATACGTGAATGAATTTCGGTTGCAATTATAATTATAAATAGAATACCAATTACAATATGGCAACAATTACAATATTATTTATGTAAATTAATATTGCCAACCGACCTTAGTCACAGATAGGAATAGCTAAAAGCAATTTTGGAAATAATATGATACGAGTAGGTAGGTACTTTGAAATACTTCTCAGAATCTTGTTATAGTTACGATGAAACTTAGAACTTAAAATAAAAGACCGGGTAGGCGTTATTCTGCAACTTTATCTCTTAAGGTTTATATGATTGCTTAGTTTTTCATATCAGGTACTCCCGACCTTTAATTTTCATGTTCTATTTATCACCAATTGACTCTGAACTATATCAAAGATGGACAATCCGATTTATTCACGAACACTTTAAAGTCTATTATTGCTTGAAACCTCATTAATTTATGACACTACTTCACTATATATTACGGAGTAAATAACCACAAAAATACTAACAAATCTGTGATCATTAATTACGTAATTGAATGTACCATATACTAGTATAATTGCACGTACGTACCTTGTACAGAAGTCGTAAACTCCTTGAAGACAACTGAACAAACATACGAACTATTGCGTTCTAATTTCGTAACCACATCACGTCCTGGCAAACAATTATAGGTGCTACTGTGCCATTGGGTAATGATCTTGAGAATAGCATTCAATTTGATAATAAGTAGCTATTTTATTGTTTTGCATCGCCGACAGATTCCCTAAGGGGCCGAATTCCAATGGGAAGAGACTAGCGAAAAGTATAGGTTGTTAAGAGATACCAAAATAAAAGTTAATAGACATGATGTGGACTTAGATCTTTTGTGATTTAGGTACATTTAAGTATGGAAAGCAGTGATGGTCGGGGAGTTCCCGGGTTCAAACCCCAGTGCACGCATCTCTAATTCTTAAAGTTATGTGCGTATTAGATACAGCAGTGGACGGTTAACGGTGGACTCTTCTGCAGTTATAACAGTCGGGCTATGAGAGCTTCATATAGAACAGATCCTATATCATAATCACGAGAGCTTCGTATAGGACTGATCCTATATCGTAATCACGAGAGATTCGTATAGGACTGATCCTATGTCATAATCACGAGAGCTTCATATAGGACTGATCCTATATCATAATCACGAGAGCTTCGTATAGGACTGATCCTGTATCCTAATCACGAGAGCTTCATATAGGACTGATCCTATATCATAATCACGAGAGCTTCGTATAGGACTGATCCTATATCGTAATCTTCGCTACAGAATCCTTAACGAACAGTAATATCAATCTCACGTCACTATCCATCATGTCAATGCCATTTAGGTAAAAAAATCTTACGCCAATCTCATCTTAGATGTCAAGCAATTGTAAACCGTATGGTATTGTAATAAGGTTCATGTTTAGTAGTATTTTGATTGATGTGAGACGAGTTGCGCTTGACACGATGACCCCTGCTTTGGTAACAGTCGCAAGGTAACTCTTGGTAGCTTACCTACTGTTGTAGATAGATTGGATTTAAAACAAGGATTTTCTTTGTTCTTCTTAACGACAATTTCAATAATGGATGGATTTCAACAATTTCAGTAAGGGATATTATAATGTAGAAGAATATATTAATGATAAAGATGCTTGGATATGAGTAATTCTGCATCCAGTTCCGTTCAGGTTAGAATATAAATTTTGTAAAAAATGGTATAGTATTGTATAATAATAACTATTTTTTTAAAAAGACGTGCGGGGGAGTTTCTTTTCCCCGTTTCTTCTCCTCCACATTAAAGCACCTTTACGAAACGGGAGTAGATTAAAAGATGACGTGCATAAGTGTATCATTGATACCTATATGAATAAATGATTTTGAATTTGAATTTGAAAATTTGAATTTGATGCACGGATTTTCATGTGATTTTCACCAGTTTTTGTTATATCATGTTGACAACGGTTAAAGATATCTGGTGGAACAAATGAAAAGGGGGCGCTCCACCCTCCCTATAAGTAGTTAACGCCCCCTTAATAAAATCTTAGCTACGACTTTGTATCTATATTACTAATAATATAAAGCTGAAGAGTTTGCTTGAATGCGCTAATCTCAGAAAATGTTGGACCGATTTGAAAAATTCTTATGACATAAAATAATCCATTTATCGAGGAAGGGCTTAGACTGAGTATACGAATAGGAAAGAGCAGCAATAAAAAATATTGCGAAAACGCGAAAATTACGCAGGCAGAGCCGCCGGCAATTGCTAGTGTAATATAAAAGTGAAAATTTTAAGTAGGTAGTATTCAAAAACCTGCCCACAAAGTTTTACTGATATAACTCTTTACTTTTTACTACAACATTATTGGCTCTCAAATTACCCAATTCAAGTTAAAATGTGTTAAAAAATATCTTAGCAGCGGAAATAACGGACTAGTGACAAATAATTCAATTAACAGTATTTACATTACAGTGATAATTCTGCATTCAATTCGAATGCATCTTACATAACTTGTAATAAAATAGGAAATACCTAACGGTTTTTATCTCTAAAGACCACTTAAATACGAAGTAATTTCCAAATTGTACAAATTGTTGTAGGCGTAATCGTGGGGAAGAATAACTGAATGTCTGCAAATTAGTCCTACTCAAAGTTTGTTACGATGTCCATGGGCGGCAGGGGTTGGTGGCACTGTCAGCTCGTTTGCTATCTTAAAACCATAAAAAAAATAATGATTTAGGTATTTGAGTGTTTTAGCTTCGTTTGATGATAAAATGTGTCGAGTTTTTTTTTATCCTAATTTAATACCTATTATAAGTACTTACAGCAGTTCCATTTTCTTTTAGCTTTCCTACGTCGATAATATATACTTTTAAAACAACTATAACAGTTATAATATCTGTGGTAATATCAATTAATGTCTGTAATGTTATCCGAAGCGGAAGTGGGCAGGGAAGTGGTAGCCACCACCGCAGATGTAACGTTACACCGGTGGAACGTTACACCGGTGTAACGTTACACTCGGATGTAGTAGTGTGTATTACAACCGTATTGTCCTCCTAATACCAATGTTACATAATTATAATAATTTACCCACCCGTTGCGGTTGCTTTGATTCATATAACCGAGTAATTTGACCTAGCGGTGTGACTATTAGTAGGTATAAAATGCGGAAAAAAAAAACATTTTATAAAAAAAAGAAAAAAATTAAAACCTTCATTATAACTTATTTTAGTATTTTTTATTACTATCTACCCGCCCTCGCTTCGTTTAGGGAAACGTACCTATGCAAAATTAAAGTAAGCGTCGTATTGCTTGACATTATTCATCAACAGCTCTAAATTAGGTTCTAGAGTCCAAAGCTTGCGAAAGAAATGGATATACATAGGTACATACTTTTAAAAAACATTACCCTCCTTTAAGCGCAGTCAGGTAATAAATGATGAGCTTGCAATGAGAAATACTTAGGCGGTTACTTACTATATTCACATGAAATTTAAAAGCAATAAAAATAAGGATGCGAAAGATAGCCAATAATAAAATCTTCTTAACTGTATCTTTATTAATATATTTTATTACACATTGCTAATTTACATCAGCCATATAAATCTATAACCTTACTAATAATATAGAGCTGAAGAGTTTGTTTGTTTGAACGCGCTAATCTCAGGAACTATTGGACCGATTTAAAAAATTCTTTAAGTGTAAGATAGTCCATTTATCGAGGAAGGCTATAGGCTATATAACATCACGCTAAGATGAATAGGAGAGGAGCAGCAATAAAAAATATTGTGATAATGGCAAAATTACGCGGGCGATTGCTAGTACTAATAATAATACTATCACTAGGTTTTGAAATACGCTACTTCTAAAGGTAATTAAAAGTTTTTAATGATGGAATTTATAAAGATGCAAAATATATCACCATCAGTTTCAAGATAAAACTAATTTATTTGTTTAATTTTAAGGATTTATATAATTTTTTTTAAATCACCTGAAACCATGTAAGATTTTTTTTTGTAGTTCGGATTTCGTCCTCAAATTGGCACTAAAATTCTAATTATGCCAAATGGCATTTCCACGTGCGTGTTTTAGTCTTAAAAATAACTACTTACTTTCTTCACTTAATAATAAATTAATTTTGAAGAAATAAAGTAAGATTTTTGTATGTCTGTATGTATGTAATAAATACCAAGCCGTTACATTAGAAATGTAAAATACCATAATTAATTTAAATAACAATGAAATCGTACTGTCTCATCTAGCATCTCATCTGGCCAGAATGTCGTTTACCTTGAGAACTACTCATTGAAACCTCAAACCCAGTGGCTATCTGTCATCAGTCTCTATCAGATCCATGGCATCACGGTCTACGCCACTGGTGCCCAAAGTTAACTGGACTGCGACATATTTAAAAAAATATTTTTTGTAACAAAATATGAAAGAAATGTTTTTAGTTAGTATTTTATTTAGTTTAGTATTTTTTTAGTAGTATAAGTTCTTTAAATTCCTCTACTTATACAAAAAAAATTACAAAAAAAATAAACTAAATATAATAGGTACTAACTAAAAAACTTAAATTCAAAATAGTTTATTACGGACTGTAGGTTTAAAAGATGTAGGAATTACAATGTAGTTCTTATCGCTACGTTCTGCCTTATAATAATAATCAATCAATCAACAAATCAATCATAATTATACCATTAAAATTAAATTACGTTGATTATGCTTATGATATTACTTGTCATAAAGAAAGTTATACAAGCAGTAGTAACATTCGCTACATTAATTGCATGTTGGTTCGCCACTAACAGTTTGGAAAACTATGACTTACACCATAGATCAGCACACGTCACGTCTAAATGACATTGCGTTGAGATGATCTCATTGCGTTTTTGCACGATTCACCTGCACGTGGCTCAAGTACAAACAGTCGTAAATACCCTTTTTACAAACTTCAAAAAGCGCATTTAAAATTAGGGCAATAAAAGCTACTTTGCAATAAACGGCCCAGGAATGCGAACGCAGGAGTGTGTTTAGTTAAATTCAGTGTGAGAATTTTTCGCCATCTGTCGTTGGCGCGGCGGTCGTCTTATTTTACCCATTCATTTATAAATTGCTTGCCGACCGCTTAGATTCCTGTTTTGTTCTTGTTGTTATTGAAACGCTTTTCTATGCGTCTTTAGAATAAATTATTTGTGCCGCAATCGCTGTGGGAACGGCCGGTAATCGAGGCTGGCAATCAGTGCCTCCTTCATAGTAAATATTTCAATGCTTCAGATGATTAATGTGGGCTGCTGCGATGAGGAATGTGTATTAACACTTTTACCGAAAATACTTAAACTAATATCTTTTAAGTATAAAACTGTTTTTTAAATGACCCGACGTCACTAAGTCAAATGGTGAAATTGAATGCGCACAGGGTACTATTAATAGATACACTTAAAACCATGTCATCATTCCAGATGATATCAAAAATCATTTTACTGTTTATATCCATAAAGATGTTATTAAATAAATCCAGCAAAAATGCTTGATACTCTCACTAATTCAAGACTGACAAAGTTCAGTAACTCTGCAGTAAAACAGTTTTAAGATCAAGCGAAACTTAAATAAACAAAGATTATTACTCTTATAACTCAGTTTATTTACAAACTGTTCGCTAACGAGTTACAAAGTTTCGTCTTAAAAATTTTAAATGTCATCATAAATGGTTGAAGTAAACGTCAGCACCTAAATTTAGACCATGACGAATGAATAACTTCACCATTTGACGGATAACGAAAACAAGCTTGCCAATGAAATTAAAGATTATTTTAACAGTAGGTATTATTATTTATTTATCTTGATCTGCAACCTTATCTCTTTTCACATATTTGATCCTTTAGTAGTTCACATTAGGCGCTCCAGACCTTAAATTTTTATGTAGGTACCTCTAATAAATGATCATCATGATGAATAATGCTATGACAGCGTTTCAATAACTCCAACAGTTTGTCAATCTTTTGAAGTATCTCGACAACAGTATCAACTACCCGGTAGTTTAGATTAACCAAATCATACTCTAATCATAATCTAATCCAAACCATACTTGATCCCTCTGAAATAAACTTCAAAATCATTAAAATCGGTCCAGAAGTTTAGGAGGATTGCGAGGTTAATTATATACAGTGACATGTAAATTTAACTTCACATAATACACAAGGTTTAGCTTAAAATATAGTTACGTAACATCCTTCATTATTCTAAGCTATTCAAGCGCACGAAGAGCCGTGCCGAGTTTTCCAAAGTTGACGTAAACAGTGTACGACACATCTCGACTTGTACGTGAAGCTAACTCTGACATATCGTCAGTGT
>LGAG01000310.1:0-13416 GCA_001278395.1 Lerema accius | reverse complement strand
ATGTATATAGATGTCATATAAGTATTATAATGATGTTTATCAAGTTTTAAATAAATAGCTCGCAAAAAGTAAGGGATCCGGTATACCTCCTTCTGACAATGATCTCACCATCGCACCAAAGATCACTTTAGACTATAAAATAGACAGTTTATTTTTGTCGTGCTTGAAAATTGATTAATGATTTATGGTTTTCCTTATGACAGCCATCAAGGCATTTTTATAACATAATTGTTTTTTTCTAAGTATTAACATTTTAACCTTCTAACACTGATAAATGATTTACACAAAATTTTATTGGATATTATTTTTTGTTATTGCAAGAAACATCAGATTTTAAACTGCAAGATTTAAAATTAATGTTAGTTATATTTAAGGCAATATTGGGTAATTATATTTATTAAAGATTAGATGATGCCCGCGGCTTCGCCCGCGGAAAAGTCGTTAAACAAAATATTGAATTTACCCCAAGGGAGCCTATTATCGGGACACAATCTACCCTATGTCCTATTCCTGGATGCAAACTATCTGTGTGCCCAGTTTCAGCTTAATCCGTTCAACGGTTAGAGCGTGAAGGACGTACAAACATCCAAACTTACACAGACTTTCACATTTATAATATTAGTAGGAAGTAGGATTAGTAGAATCCTAGAATTAGAAGACGCATATAGTAGACTCTTCGATTTCAGACACATTCTTTATGTGATAGAGTAATAAAATCTGTTAACCCGTTTCTAATCTTGTAATCCTCAGGATTGACATATTAACCCATTAATGCCTAAACAGATAACAGTATCAATGTTTCTAGTATTAACTACGTCCGTGGTATATGCCTAATTAGGAGCAGTGCTACCAACATGTAGCCATCTGGGGACGTTGTTGCCAACCGAATAAGCCATTAGCAAGACAGGTGTGTTCGTTTAATTGGAGGCTGTGTTCGATTCCTATCGAATCTGTATCGATGCATCGATGTATCGAATGCGTTCTGTATAAACATTTAGCTAAGCTTTACTAACGCCGCCTGGTTTAACTATAACGATTGAGAATCGAGATTTGAAATGTAGTGCAAGTTGTTGTGATGGAATCTAGATTATAACTAAATTAAATATCGTAATATATTCCCGGAAGTCCAGGATATTAGAATCGAACAGACCTAAAAAGAGACATGGCTCTCTAGAAAAATCCCTTTAGAATAAAATCCTCATAAGAACTCAGGAACATTAGAAATTCCTGGGTCATTCAATCAGACCGAGAACAGAAATTGAAACTCATCTGACTTTCTGCTCTTCTTATTTTTTCTTCTGCACTCTTATTCTGCACTCTTCGTCTCTCGTCTTTTCTTTTTCCGTCTTCTATCTCTACATCTTTAATTAAAACAAAACAACAGCAGTGTGGAATGGTAACCATTAAGCCACAAAAATCACCAAATTTTACAATTGTCTAATGTTACTCGATATAGCTCAACAAAATATCGAATTTCCATCAAAGCTTATTCCTCCACGACTAATTTATAAATACTAAAATCTAGGCTGATAATAAAAAATAAAGGAATTTACCGTTGGAAGTACCAGGGCAGCATGCCCGAGGCAGCAGTCTAAATAATTACATCTCGTGTCGATAGCCTAGCGATGGTTTAACTCGATTTAAGATTACCGAGCGTAAACAATGCCTGCGTTCCGTTTTACGATAACTTTGTCTTGCCACAATATAGAGACTAACAGTAGTTAAACTTGATTTTGCTTCGGAGGGCACGTTAAGCAGTTGGTGTTGTTAAATAACAAGGGTTCGTTTAAGTATTATGTTGGGGGGGTTGTAAAATGTTATGATGCGTTACAAAGGTATTCGAATAAGGCGTAACGTAACATTTTTTATTGCAAAAATAAATAGAGTATAAGTTTTTCTAACGCAGCAAAATGGCGTAATGTTTAGATAAAAATAGTTTTAAATAGTCATTAGTGTGTTACGTAACGTTTTGGGAGGGGAAAAAAGAACAACGTTACGGCGCGTTACATAGGAGGGAGGGACAAAAATCTTCAAATATTGCTTTACCTACGTATCATTTGAACACCAATCGTTAAGCCACGTCGGAAGTCCAAAAGCGACACTTGGACTATTAACTATTACTATTAACCTCTCCGCCAATCAGCGTAGAGGAGTATTCTCTGGGCCTCCTCAGTAATGAGGAGAGACCCGGGCTATTAATGGGTTGAGTCCAACAGTAGTAAAACTCATGTATGTACTTCGTTTTTGATATACTGTGTTTTTACATGTATTTTCTTCTAAACCCCTTTTCAAACAGAAGCCGAAATCCGTGTCGATGAAGTGTCTAAGTGCGTTCTTCTAGCTCGCTTACAGCTGAGTTTAACTACTGTTACTCTCTATATTGTGGTCTTACTTTAAGGGATATTGATTAGTTTTCCGGGATTGAGAATTTGCTGTTTTAACAAAACAAATGGCTGTAATAGTTTGTTTTACGGGCGCGTGCATTGTATAGGTCATCTTCTTTAATATTTATGGTTTGTAATTTCATAGCGATTTTGATTGGAAGGCGATCGTGCTAAGGAGAGGTGTAAAAGGTTTAGTATCTATTAAAGAGGATATCCTTAAAAGGGGCTTTTAAAATTAAATAGTCTCTTACTTTGACAAAAGAATTTCGTATACTTCACCAGTTCGGTCGAAATTCGAGCACTCCTCATTATGTCAAACAATATTGTAGAGTCTGCCTGCATGCCTGTCAATGGGACCTTATATCTGAGGCACGTACGACGTGTTTGTATATTCTTTCTTCTGCAACTCTTCTCCATGTAAACTTTAACTATGCCAATTCCTAAAAGCGGAAGCCAATTCCTATAAGCAAAGTCGAAAGCTTGTTACATATTAATGTTAATTAATACATAATAATATACATTACATTTACTTGTTCGCGTGTTGCAACATTGTAAATGCAACCTTTGTTGCACGGGAACAGTTGTTTTCAACCGTTCATAATCTGGTTAATCTTATAATTACGATCGCATCTAATGGTTGTTAACTGTGAAATATCCCTCGGCAGGTATCGAACGCGGAACCGCGGTGAGCGTTGGTTATGAGCTGAGAAGGAACGGCGCACACTGCGATCAGTGGCTGTAAGTATATTTATATTTTTACTTCGAAATAAATCTATGTATAAGGGGTTAACTTTTGGCATACTTAAAGTTGACATGGAGAAGAAATGCCGAAACCTAAATTATATGCATGATATGTGTTATAAATACATTTAATTTAGAAACCAATAGAAACTCGCGTACTCTCAAACTACGTACTGATGTTGTCCTTTTTTCCATAAATGGCGTTAATAATGGGTAGGTAGTAGGTACATTAAAGTAGCTGACATTGTAATGTATATAAAATATTTTAATTAAGAGCTAGATCGAATTTGCCTACAGAATCTTCTAGTAAAAAAAAACGATTATTAAGTTAAACTCAACTATCTTCTGCCTCACTGAAATCAAACTCTGAAACATTTTCAACAACCTCTCGGCATAGTAATCGTTGCGACGTGTCTAGACAAACTACACTAGTTCCAGTGTAGGGGGCGCCTCTATCGTTACCGGTTGGATCGCTAAACCGAGATAACAATCCCACAATCGTCGCCCCACACCTGTTCATAGATCGTATAAACTGTGGACGAGTAATGGCCGGAGTATGGGATGTCTGTCTACCTTCGGGGCTAGTTATAAGCTATTAGGAGTATTTACCCGACCGTGTTTGACGGTGGGTAATGTTTTTTAAGGGTATGTATGTCTGTATATGTGGACGTATACGTGTATGTATGTGTGAACATTTGACACGTTCTACATTCAGACCAAAAGATATAATAGACTAGAACAAAAAAGTGAGGTTTTTATATACACATACTCGTACCTACATAGTAACTAAATTTTTATCTTTTCTAAAAACTAAAAGGGAACTATTTGGTTAATGTCACAGTGCACTGACTCTAGCGTCATTAGACAATGTCTGGTATATTATTGGGTTCCCAATTACTTAAACGGGCGCGCCAATCAGCCACCGACTGTCCACTCCAAGCCCTTTTAAATAGGGTTGCCAACTTTAACAAAAAAAAATTATATGATTGACATAATCGAAAATAGACTACTGTCTGATTTAAAAAAAAAAGTTGTATCAATAAAATAAGAAATTGGCTGAAGAGACAAAAGGTTTTTTTTCTAGGTTATTACGCTTAGTTCCATTTTTAAATTGTTTTTTTCTGTCCATAATAACGAAAACGGTTCAGAAAAAAATTTCACTTTGCGAAACTGAACTAGGCGTTTTGATGGAATTAACTTTCGAGCAAGAAAATTTTACGTATTTTTTTTTTCTAATTCACTTATTACTTATTTATCGTAAAGAAACGTATCGTAAAAAAAAAAAAATTAACCAAAAATTTTATTTTTTAATCATTTTGAAACGAAGTATCCATTTGTAAAGGCTGACAGCCCTATTAGTTTCGACACTATCCGGTAAAATCTGACCTGGGAGTGGCAACCCCGTCGCACTAGCCCAACTATAACTTCATGTTATTGTGAACTTTACACAATGCCACTAATAATTCAGTTACCAACTTAATTCAACATTACTAGGACCTACCTATTCTTAAAGAAATTACTAGCAAGACTAAGGTCGCCTTTTGTACCTTTTATTTATCTGGATAATTCATAAATTATAACAATTACTAACCTGTTTAATAATTAGATTATAAATGTCATGCTTGGTTGGTTTCAAAAATATATAAGTGCAATTATAACTCTTGTCTGTTTGTTAACTTCTTATGCCCAAACCGCTAGGTCGATTAAAAAAAAATTTAGTATGGATATAGTAATTTAAAACATTCAAAATTATAGGTTATATTTTTCTATTTTACGCACTAGTACGTCACACACGTCAATTGGAAAATCCACATTGACGGTTGATATTGATATTAGCAACTGTCAGTCGAACATATCGATAGTTTATAGGTAATCTGTTTGACATAGGTATGGTCAAATTTCAACCGGAAAAAAGAAATCCTGTCCTTCACTCCTTGACACCTTCAAAACTTTCAAATTCCATAACATCATTAAATTATCTATATCTATCTTTCAACATAGATCCTAAAAGTTAAGGTCGCCTTAGCTACAAACAATACAGATTGCTACATGACAGCTAGATCAATTAATTACAGTGTTACACTGGCCATTAATAACCTGTCTTACTGAAAGCTGAGAAAGATGGTGCCGTTTCATTTGAAACATTTTAAATTTTTCTGCATTGAAACCATATTATTAGATAGATAGGTTTAATTTTTTTTATTTACTTTTACTCGCTTTAAAATTTTTCTTTGACATATAATCTTTTGAGTAGTAATCATTGGTAAAAAAAATAATTGGTCCGAATACTATAAAGATACCATGTCTCTGGCTATAAATTAGGGAGTATTAAAAAAATATGGCCTAAGACATTCTCAGTCACAATGGCGACCAATGCAATAACACAATGTTTACACGCTTATAGTATGATGTATGAAAGCTGGTTTAAACGATGTGTGTAAACATACATACATACATTATATTATTCTCGTGTGAAATCAAACGCAATTTTTATAATGGCAAATGATCGATGGAATAGTAGTCAAAGTGTAAGGATAAGTAACCTATCTGACTATCTGTAAATAAAAATACATTAGGTACTTAGTGTAATAAACACGGCAATGTTGTCCATCCATCCAAGATTCCCACGAGTCCAAGTTAAGCCAGAAAAATGTGTGTGGACTTCTTCACAAAAAAAATACACAAACTACAAAATAGTTTAAAGAATCAAACAAAAATATCGTTCAAATCATACATAAAGTATCTATTATACTAGATTCCAGGAATCAGACTTGACATTCAAACTTGGCAGTTTTATGTCCCAAAGTAAGCCTAACAAGGTATTCTAGAAAGAGTTAGATAGATTTAGATAGGTTTATCTATCGCTATCAACTCTTACGTGTGCGGACGTTTTGCGGAAATTAGAATCAGGAGAATGGTTGTAAACACGGCTGGCTAAAACAGAAATCGTGTTGTTGTCGTGTCGTTGTCGTATCGTTATCGTCTCGGCCTCTCATTATCGCGAATTAGGAACACTTTCCGTCATATTTGGCATGGCCTCATGCAAAAGCGCATAGTGTTGCGCTTTATTTCAAAAGGAAATTGTATGCTTTGTTATAATTTACTAGTAAGCTGTGAATTATTGAATTTAGTAGTGATAGTTTAGTGGCTTGAGCGTAGTTCTCCCAAACCGGAGTTCCCAGGGTCGAATCCCTTGGCACGCACCTCTAATTCCAAAAGTTATGTGCGTATTAGATACTAATTATCACTTGCTACGGTGAAGAAAAACATAGTGAATATAGAATATAGGAAACCTACACACCTGACAGTTCTCCATAAAGTTCTCAAAGGTGTGTGAAGTCTGCCAATCAGTACTAGGCCAGCGTGGTGGACTATGCCCTATAAACCTCACTGTGAGAGGAGACCCGAGCCCAGCAGTGGGACAGTTATACAGTGCAGTGGATGATTACGACCACTTACTTTGTCGCTTTCATTGAATGAACAAACGAATTGAACCTAGCAGGGTGTTGCGTATTGCCTTAGATACGGTAAGCGCGCATAAATGAATGTAATCTTGAACCGAGTCGACTGGCCTTTCTGCGACTGCGACAGGCGACTGCGACTGGCGACTGGCGACAGGTCAGAAGCCGGCAATGGCCCATTGTCGCCATTTCACAAATTCCTACCGATAAATGGGAGCGGTTTAACTGTTAAGTGGTAGCGGATTCCTATTTAATAGTATGGTTAATGAATTTGGAATTTAAAAAAATAACACTGCATTCCTAAATGAATCTCAACTCAAGTGAGGATAGGAGTTTGTAAGAGAAGAGTTTTTACAGTATTTTTAGGAAAAAAATCGCTGGTCTAATCAAAAAACAAAATTCATGTCTTACCGTGTATGTTACAGATAGCAATTTGTTTTATTTATTACCTCAAAGCAATAATTGTTACATTACCCTGTAACGTCAAATAAGAAGTCAAATTTGGTCGCACTAGTCTTTGGGATAACTTCCCACAACGTTGAGAAGGGAACGGAAGTATATTTATTTTTCCGCAAAAGTCTATGGCAGGTTTGTACGACACAGTCATATTTTTAAACTATCCATTGTTTTTCCGTTTCGGCTTGGCATTGCATACTGTGCATACACGTCATCGATAAACAATATTAGAATTGCTAAATACCGCTTAACTTTTAAAATATACAGCTTGTTTGCTTTATAAAGTAAGCATGCAAAAATTACTCGAATCATATCTTTAGATAAGTTATTGGACATAAATATAAATAAATGCTATGCTTACTTTAGCTGAAAAACAGGGGGGAGGGATTAGAGGTATTACAATTTTACCTCAAGTTCATGAAACCTATCTCAAAAAATACTGTTTCATTAATACAAACCCACCCTTAAGTAAACTTAATAATATCTGACATTATTAAATTCTTGATTCGCTCCTCCAATACTAAATAAACCAATAGGTAATTCCGCAAAATATTTACTTATTCGCAAAGCCAGAGCAAGCACTCATGCAGTCGTTTAGTTCCGAGTAGTGCCAGGCATTTCGCCCCGTAACATTCAATT
Source organism: Lerema accius (assembly GCA_001278395.1). NCBI lineage: Eukaryota > Metazoa > Arthropoda > Insecta > Lepidoptera > Hesperiidae > Lerema > Lerema accius. The sequence goes on along the minus strand of LGAG01000310.1, from coordinate 5,735 downwards.
TGCATATTTACCAAGGCAACTTTATAACATACTTGTACGCGGCCAAATCGGGCGAACATTTGAATACACTGGGCTCCTGAATCCACTCGCCAAAATGATATTGAAATACTTCGGAGCAATTAATTCTGAATCGGTTCTTGCTGATGGCATTGGGCGGAAGAATTTGACTTGTTTGATACAGTTTTGCTCAGTTACGTGTACAATTAATATGAAAAGAATGTTGTTTCTCGATTGCTCGTTAATTGTTTAATTAAACGGAAAAATATCTGGTTTTGTAGTTTGTTGGTGATCTTACTTGTGACAGACGAGATTATTATTATTATTTAATGGGTATAGCATAATGTTGTATGTGAAAAACTTCGAATAGGACTGTAGGGGAAACTCTTCAAGTTGGAGGGCTTGTTAATAATAGGAATTATTGAGAATCTTAGTAGTTGTTACTAACAAATATTTGTAAAAAGACTGCTATTGTCAAAATTAGGCAAACAAACATAGACGCTTATCAAAAAATGCTGACTGAGTCAATCCCAAATAACTTTAAGGTTTAATATAACTTCATGGTACAATTACCAGATTATGTTATAATGAGGCTTGCAATCCTATAGATAATATCCTATCTCCTATCCTTTAGATATTATAAGAAACAAACTACATATATCATCGTTCTGATGGCATGTCAATATTAATAAAAAAGCTAACAAGAGTAAAGGAATAACAAACTGACATGATGTTAATTGGACCAGTGCTTTCAAATCAAATTATCTCGGGATAAATCGATCGCTTAGAAAAAAAATAAAAGTAGGTATAGAAACCTCGAGAAATATGTTTATTTATGAATATACATAAAATAGATAAGACTGTCAGAAATAGATGTTTTAGATGGCATCGTTGCCAAAAAAATGATACGATTTTCACACATGAGATTTCATAAGGCGATTGCCTTAGAGCCATGATATTAGTAAAGATAAACACAGTAACAGATGACATTTTATTGGATTTGTACCCATTGTGGGATTGTCTATATATTTGGGTTTTATGTTTTTCTATTAATGTTTTAATATTGCTTATCTACTGTCTAACTAGCCGATCAGTGGGACACTTATCAATTTTAACAAAATATATTTTTTTAACCTAACCTAACCTCAAACGAACCTAATTACTCCATTATACAATTACGTACACTTTCATAGGTTGAAAAATAAAACAGGCACATGTTATAAACCTATAAGTGAACCAATTAGTCGAAAGAGGGCGGTGATGAACTAATAATACCATCCACAGTACAATGGGAAGATGGAATGGGTAATTACATCACACAAATTGGTGTTATCATATCCATTACCTTAATGTGATATAGTAAGATGGTAGCAGTTAAAATGAAGTTAATTTAAACTTTGTTTTTTTAAGCCTTTCTTCAAAATTTGTGCGTAGATAAAAGGATTAATTTGATATCAGTGTCATAGAGCATTTCATAAAGTTACTTCCGTTTCAGAAGTTCAGAAGTTTCAAAGTCTTCCTGCTAATAATTGAAAGTTTTAAGTCCATAGGATACAGCAACTACAAAAAATAATAGAGATAATTTTATCAAAAAATCAAAGTGCTTATGCCACAGCGAGGACTATAATTTAGAACAGTATAAAACAAGAAATTTTGTATTAAGAAAATACTGGCCTAAAACAACTTATTTTAAAAAAATCCACCAACTTCAAACAAACCGCACCCTCGTATAAATACATATACACATCGAATTAATAACTTTTTTTAAATCGGTTAAAAATAAAAAAAAAGAACATCTAGGGCTAACCAATTAAAAAGAAAACATTACTAATTATAAACAGATGAAATGAAAGACGTGAGGTGCCGTCATCTCCGCGTAGACTGAGGATAGGTGTCTAAACTGTCAGAAGTAATTACCATTAGATGAATCGGTGATGAGCTGATGAGCCTTCTACCCGTGACGTCACTTGTCAAGTCCTGGTTAGCTTTTAACACCTTTATAATCTATACAACTAAATAAAATTGTAGTGTCTGTTTGTAATACTAAATAACCGCTTTTTACTTAATTAATGCGTACGTACACGTACCAAAGTTACTTTCTTTTTAATTTTTGTCTGTCTGTCTGGTTGATCCGGCTAATCTAAAACGGCTGAACCGATTTTGAAGGGACTTCCACGGGCGGATAGCTGATGTAGTAAGGAGTAACTTAGGCTGCTTCTTTACCTTCTTTTCGGCATATGTTTACCGAAGCGAAGCGAGGGTGGGTCCACCAGTATACATAATAAAAACCTAGTATACGTGTGTTTGTTACTAAACCGAACTGTTTTCTAATCTGTGATTGAACTCCTAATCGGCGATGGACTGATTTTAGTAAGCATTTTTGGTGTGTTTAATGATGATGATGCCAAGTATAGTTTACCACAATTAATGTAACAATTAAACTCGGTAGATGGCGCTTTTTTCGAAATACTTCAGCCAAAATATTAATGAAACTTACTGAATCTATTTGAAAAATTAAAGTCCTCAATACCTGATGTGAAAAACTAAGGGATGAACAACTGTAACAGATAAAATATGTAACGTTTAAAAATACGTATAACATACCTACCTACAGTAATATATAAAAAAACATCATTACCATAACTCATTACAAAAGCCAATCGCGTGAGTGTATGATAATTCGGATGCGTGACTCAAATCTCATGTTACACGACCAACAGGACTCCCGACTCGGAGTGGCACCCAAATGTGAGAAAACTGGGTGATTTAACAGGAATCTCACTTACAAAGTGGGTGAAATTACACCCAATTAGTAAACGAACGAATTTCTTCTCTGACACAGCCTATAATTTGTCTTGTAAAATTGTTGGACGATTTATAAAGAGTGTAATTTGTAATTAAATATAGACAGATATGTACAGGTTATTACATACTTCTTTAATATTTAAACTGGTTAAATAATAATTGAATTAAAAAACGGTGAACGCAGGTGAAAAGTTTATCAAATTATGTTATTGAGGTGAAAATTATTTTTTCGAAAATAATAATTTCCAATCATGGATAGCTGACATGACACATTAATTTGTTATCTGGATAAATATCTTGACTAATTATAGATCAGAACCTATCCTATTCAAATCTAATTTGTTAATGAGACGTATCACTCAATAATATCTAAAATACGCCTGTTATTTCGCTCTGTATACCACGAGGAGATTGTTATGATAAAATGTTACAAATACTACTGGTACGAAACTCGATAGGGAACAATTAGTATTCGATACGTCAATGTTGCCTCATTGTAATCGATATAAACCATCACTTTCAATGTTATTCGGTTTTATGAGTAATGGCAGGATTGCAAGTTTAATTACTAGTATAACAAGTTAAAAAAAAAACAAATTAAAAGTTGTCAACTTTTTCAGTCTTTATCAAAGTAAGCCATAATGCCAGTTTTTGGTTCTAGGGACCTTCAGGTCTGTAAAGAGCCTTGAGAAAATGGGGGGTAGGTAATTTAAGTAGGACTTAGGTAATCTATAAAACTACTCGCCTGTAAAAAATTTTATCTGTCACTGACTGACATAAGAAAATATTTTTACAAAAAAATTTCTTTAAAAACGAGCTGTTGCCCGCAGCTTTGCTTGCGGAAATTATATTTTTGTGGTGATATTTACCCCCTTAAGGGTTGATTTAAAAAAATCGTTGAATAAGGTTCTTCATCCTTTTCAACCATACAACCAAACACGAATTTACAAACTTCTAGCTTTAAAATTTGGTTAATTTTGATACAAACTTTCATCCCTTATTTCACCCCTTTAGGTGTTGATTTGAAAAAAAATATATATTCGCACTTTTTAGCTTAGTATTTAAAACCTAAATACCAATTTACAATCTGCTTGCTTTATATTTTTTTTAATTTTCATACAAACTTTTATCCCCTATTTCCCCCCTTTAAAATGTGAATTTCCAAAAATCCGTTCTTAGTGCTCCCCTACACTTTAAAAGGAACCTCTGTGCCAAGTTTCATGGTTCCAGGTCTATCCGTTTAGGCTGTAGCGTGTCTGTCAGTCAATCAACATTTTTATTAAGTATGATAACAATATTTCAGGCCACCTGGGATTGCAAATTATACCTATATTGTTAAAGTTATATAGCCTACTGTGTTACTTGTACAGTAATTCACAGAGCAGAGCATCGTTTGACAATATAATTGTAATGTAGGGCCGTCGACCATTAAGATATACAGAAAGCGCGTCGACCTCATTACCGCGACCACATTAGGGCAGAGTTGAACCTTTTGTGGAAAAAGATGTGTGATTATTATTAGACACATCGTCAAATTACGCTATTTATTCTCAGATTTCTTGTGTAGACAACCGAAAAACAAGATTTCTAAATACGTAATCACCGTTGCCCAAATATTGGTAACACCAAAAGTGATATCGACTGAAAAAAAGTTCGATAGCTGATATTTTATTGGAAATAATCAAAATAGCTGCAGATGACACACGACATATTTACTTAGTATTCATCGCCGAAGAAAGATACTAAGTATATGTATCAACTGCCAAACGACTGCCCAAAATGCCCCACTCAATTATTTACTAACCTAATATCACCAATATATAATACTAGACGATACCCGCGGCTTTGCCCGCGGAAGAGTAGAATTCATCCCAAGGGAACCTATAAACGGGATAAAATCTATCCTATGTCCTATTCCTATATTCAAACTATTTGTGTGCTACGTTTCAGCTTAATCCGTTCAATGGTTAGAGCGTGAAGGAGGGTCAAACATCCAAATATCCAAACATCCTTACAAACTTTTACATTTATAATATTAGTAGGATTATTTGATGACTGAAAACCAATAAAACTACTTACCGAAGCTTCACAAACTTTTTCCAACCATGAATTGACAAGGTCAGTGTAACGAGAAAGTAATGGTACAAAGTTAGATGCATATCCATACTATTGCGTGCGCATGATTGTGCGATATTATGTCGTGTAGTAGCACATGAGAAAATGAAACAATAGTGTTCCTAGGAGGCCTCAAGCCTCAAGCCTCAAACCTCCCAGCTCGATGATGGGAAAGGTGTCGACACGCGTGTCCCTCCGCCTACTAATTTACATATTCACGTAATGATTTACAAGGAGCAGTGATTGCAAGCTGCGCGTGCGCCGGTAATTTTATTGTCGATGAAAATCTTGTATTGCATGCGCAACCTATTTAGAGTTTCGTAAACTTTGATATGGTTATTGGTTATGGCTTCTATACTCGTGAGTGACGGATTTTATGTTGCTATTAAGAAATATTTGTGTTATTTCATACCAAATTATCGAAGTATCTTTGTCGTGGTGAATCTACTAATACGATAGAAATTTACGACAAACTTAACACGAAACATTACTTATCGATCGTAAGTACTAATACTGGTCGCTACAGACATTTTTTATAGGTCTGTAAGAATACCAAAATTTTTGTTTAAAAAAATTATGCATAATTTTTATTGCATAGTAAAAATATATTGCGAATGTTAGAATAACAAGGTCTTTCGTAAACACTTGATTATAAAATTAAATTTAAGCGTTGACTTACCTACCTACTTTATATTTATATTCTGTAAAAACTCTAAATATTTCCTGATCAAAACCAAAATAAAACATGTTCTATTCGATGTATAAATCGACCCGGAAATCCTACACGATCGAAGGATCACCATTATCGATTTCAACAT
>LGAG01000309.1:149037-173969 GCA_001278395.1 Lerema accius | reverse complement strand
TACATAGCCCTTGCCATTTCTACATCAATAGCGAACAAAATATCAGCTTGAACTATTGGTTTCGGCTAGGAAATCTTGGATGCCATAATCCTCCAATCTACAAAGTAAACATAGCTGTTTGCACAGCGCTTGTCGTTCCCGAGGTTATTCAACAAACCGCTCCAGTTCTAACAATCACTTCATAACTTGAAAGGCCTGGCGATTAATAACTTCTTTTTTTTTCGTAATTTATAATAACTTTTTTGTTCTTGTTTTGAATGACGCTGATTTATTTGGATAGTTGACAATATCAGATAACTCAGATACTCGTAAGCCATAGGGTTGATTTATTTCAATCAAATGTTTTAAAGTAAGCAACAAGTATGTAGGTTTATTGTGTAGGTTTATTTGATGTAGGTTTATAATTATGTTATAATTATCTTTCTTTCATAAAATACCGCTTTACAAAGTACTGACTGCCCGAAGGTTGACTTTGAGATAATGCTTTTAGCATTAAGCCCTCCTTGTATCTATACAAATGTATAATGTTATTAATATTAAAGTTTTAAACAAATAAACAAGCTTAAAATTATTGTAATTCATCACTAACTTAATAAAAAGATCCTGACTTATATCTTATTTAAAGCCATATGCAATTACAAACCTTAAAATATATAGAATCATTATTTAAAAAGCACCATATTTATCAATCCTGCACAGCCTAGTAAACAAAATTATGAACCTAACCTCAAATACACAAGGTAGAATTTACAATAAACTTACGAGATGTTGACTTAATAAAGTTATTTAAAACCAGCTCCCATTACAGTGTAATGACGAAACGAATATCAACTCGCGTCATATTTCTTACGTTTTAATGGGTAAGTAAATAAGTGTCCCATGCACGTTGGTATTCGCTGAATTGGATGCCCACCCAGGAATATTAAACATTGTTGTGTTATCAGTCAATATCTGTACTTCTTGGTATTAAATAATATCTTTACACTACGGTAACATCCAAGAAAAGTAACTAGGTACTTGCAAGACAAGTAAGGGCCTGTACCTACGCACGACGTTTTCTGAAACGTGTGTGACTCGTTTTGTCTGCGCAATTTCGACGCGTTTTGGCAGATGGTATTTGTATGAAATATAGGAATTACGAACGCAAATGGAACGCGCGTTTGGTTTGACTTAAGCACCGGTCGTAAGCGCGTTCAAAAAACCTTATGTACAATGGCTCCGTAGTAGAGCGAAGTTAGTTTTTTTTAAATAAAATAACGAGATAATCTCGTTATAGAAATAGTCAGCTGACGTAAAAAAAATACTTTATTTTTTAAGATTTATCTAAAAGGTACTTCATCCGTTAATAAAAACTACATCAAAATCAGTGTAGCTGTAGGGAGAGAGAACAAAAATACTCTAAGTAACTAGCACCAAATACTAGTACCAAAAAGTACACAATCTATAAAAAAAAATCTAAATCTCATTCAACCCATTTCCTATAATTTCGTCATATAAGTACCCACTTCTTGACAAATACGTTATTATCCATCGACGCGAAAAAATCTAACGCAGCTGATAAGAATGTGCCTTATCTATATTAAGGGGAAGTTTAGTGACCACTTCAGAAAATTACTTTGACCCACACAATATACATTGTAGGCTTGCGATAATTCATACATATCTTTTCTGTTTTTATACAAATAAATATTATAAAGAGGAAACATTTGTATGTTTGTTTGCTTGTTTGTAATGGATAAACTCAAAAACTACTGAACCGATTTTCAAAATTCTTTCACCATTGGAAAGCTCCCTTATCTACGAATAACATAGGCTATATTTTATTTTAGAAAAAATAGGGGGATGTTTGGGTTTTTCGAACCCTAGGTGTAAAAAATCATATTTAATAATATGTTGCAGAACGACGTCTGCCGGGTCAGCTAGTAAATATATATAAATAAATACCGCTATACACTCAAAGCTTCACACTAGGACTCCCTATGTCGTGGGTACCATGGACAACACAAATTCATCATGGACGTAATAAAATACATGGACAAAGAATACAATCCTGACGGTTAGTAGGATGCAAATCAGGATAATTTCTTCGACGCTCTCTTCAAATTTTAAAGGGGGGAGGGTATGTGTACAGACATACCAGTCATAATTAAAACACTACAGCCTCAAGTGAAGTACATGACGTCATAAAATGTTCAAACGGGAGGCATAACCCATAAGTTTTCCCTTAAAACAAGGGCCGTTGGCAACATCGCCGCTCTCCAGCGTGGAGGCGATTTCAAAGACTTGATGAAAGCTCTCGACGTATTGGAGCTTAGGGCTGTCCAAAAAAACTTTTGAAAATTTGTAGATTATTTTGAGCGGGAAAATTAAGTGCACATTCTTTGTACTACGGCGAAGACAAAAGCAGGGTTATGATTTTGACCGGTATGTATGTATGTTCATTTGTTCTCTCCTAACTCCTAAACTACTGGTCACAAATGGCGTATCATTAGATTGTTTTTTTGCTTTTGACAAGTCAACGAGGCAAGTCTCGTACTGGCAATGACCTTAATTGGTTACTTCATTATTTTCTACTGTCTTTAATAAAGATCTATTTTATTTTTCTATCAAAACTGTTATATTTTTTACCAATTTTTATAATATAAGAAAAAAATATGTCAAATTTACCGATGTACTATACATTAAGCCTCTGATTAAAATAGTAGTACCTAATAAGTACAACTACTTGGTACCTTATTATCATCGCAACCCAACTGTCCCACTGCTAGGCTCGGGTCTCCTCTCATAGTGTAAGCCTACTTGGTATTCGGTGCCTATTATTTTTAATTGAAAGAAAACGAAGTTTGCACAGCCCTGCCACTCAGTCGAAGTCAGGCAGGCGCTCTTATGTCCTCTGCGGTTGCAAAATTCACTCCCTGAGGTCACTCACCCCTCTCATTACGCGATAATGTAATTCCTGACAGTGACAATTTTTGCGCAACTATGTATCTTATTTAGGGTTATTTGGTTCTGAGATTTGTTAAGTCAGCTTAGCTAAACAAGCTAAGTTGGTGCGGTTACCAATCTTAGATACAAATCGTACGATTCATCGCCATTTCCCACCAGATAGGATTGTTTTAAATGGCAAACAATCGCAAAAATCTAACTTTTCATGATGCCAACAAAAATTTCCATAATGCCAAATTTGAAATTAGTATTGACAAAATAAGAACAGAAATGTACAACAAAACAATTTATCTCGCATATATAAAACACCTAGTCAAGCACTTATTTTTTTTAATAAAAAAAAAATTGTCAATGGTAACCGTGCAAATGTGCCGTTTGAATACAAGTAGTAAGGAACACTCATAGATATCAATACTATAGGTTACCGATAAGTTGTTAACGACGAACATGGATCAACTCTGCATTAATTCCTGTGTTTTAATAATGTGACCGCACTTATTAAGACCAGCACAATAAATGTTTCGTCAATAAAAATGAAACATCACATTAATTTATCTTTCAAAGGATCTCTAGAACAGCAAAACATTAATAAAACGATAACTAACAACTAATATACTAAAGCTTCTTAACGCGTAACACGTGTACCATCAACGTTATTACTATCACACAAAACATCGAACAATCTCGAGCCAGTAAATCATTTTTCCATATATCATACAACGAATAAACGTCGGGTCTGACAGAAAAACAAATAACGCGGGGAAAATTAAACGGACGCACATCTCATAGATTAACGAGAGAAGAGATGGAGCGTTGGAAAAAAAGAAGCTACTTGGTTTACGCTAGGTATATGTCATTTTTAAAAGGCATACAAAATCGTAAGTATAACTATTACGTTTATGTAAAAAAGCAAGTAAATATCTACATCCGTTTAAGTCATTTATGCTCTCTAAATGCAGAAATGTACAGTCTACAGTGTACGGACTTCAAACCCCGATTTAATGTTTGTGTTGTTGTATGAAGTTTTGAAGTGTACCTACAAACTTTAGAACTTCCACTCAGCGAAGTTCCGTTATTTAAGGGTGTTATAATCCGACAACTGTTACAGAATCAGTCACTAGTCTGTCACACGCTATTAACTAAGAACTTCAACGTGATATAAAAAGTTTGGAATACTTAAATTGTTCTCACTTAAGATAGAACCGAAAAATTTTCTCCGATACGGAACCTTAACTACAAAAATGAGAACTGAAATTTAAATTCCGAATATTTTTTACGCTCCATCTATTTCTACACAAAATCTATGACAGTTCTAATAAGACCGCCTTCTATATTTAAAAGAAACGCGTGTCAAAGTGCGGTGTCGTATTGACTCGGCGTATTAATTACAAAGACACGTCGTGGTTTGGGCATAACTATTAACAGGACAAATTCGAAATAGTTCCGTTGGCAGACCGCCAAGCGTTTTCTGTGATAGATGTTTTTATGGAAAGTGGTGAGGGAGTACAATTAATTGTAAGTGTCCATTGAAGTTCGCGAGTTGCAATAATTTTTAACATAGAAGGTTAACAATTATAAAATGATTATCACGCGTAATGGGACTTTATTAATTTATGCTGTTGCAAGTTGCAACATTATTTAAAGATAGAAGAGGTAAATGAGATAAGATGAATTTATCCAAGTACAGATTAAAATAATCTCAAGTGCATTTATATAATATTTCTTTAAAAATCTTAAACCATTAAAAATATACAGAAATTTTATTTAAACCAATGACTAAGATTATGGGTAATTATGGGTATTTTAAGAAAATAAATGTCGTTTTAAATTTTTATAACAAGTTTATACAACATAAAAAAAAGAAATTAAACGTTAACGTTAACTAATTTCATGTGTGGATATTATTTGTATACGTCAGAAAGACGATTCCTGACTGAGAAGGATGTTTGAAACCGCTAGTCTATCAGAGTCACAAAAAGTATTAATTCAAAGGCTCAGAGCACACGCGCGCATAAACTGTAAAACTATTAACAGGGCTTTCGAAATAGTTTCCTTGGCCGGCCGCCAGGAGCGCTGCTCGCCGTGATAGATCGCGCTGCCTTGCATTTGACACGGTTGTAAACAAAAATAATAAATAAGCGTTCAGTGTACAAAACTCAGCGTATTTCGGTAGGTATACGATTTTTATATCAGTGAGTTTTATTGCTTTACGTAACATATGAAGCGGCTGGTTTATCAACGACAGGTTCGGTTGACGATACATTTCGCCAACGACCCAATTCAATAATGTCATAAGACAAAGTAATTGTTTGATCAAAGGGACAAAGTTTCCGTTTAGACATTGTTTGTGGGGATACAATAATCTACGATCTACAGTTTCGGTAGGTTTTGGGTAACTGTACTTTCATCGGACGATAAGTCAAAAGGTTTGAAATGATTGAATAAAGAAAATTATTGAAGCTATAACCGTTTATTCAAAATTAAAATGACTAGTAATGAATCCGTTCTGAGATCGAAATTACCGATCAGTCAAATTCTCATTCCGCCCAAAGCTTAGAAAGATAGCTTAAACTTCAATCCTTAAACCCTGAAGTTATAAGTAATCACTAAAATTACTTTCTTATTAGTTAGACAAAGTTAATTATGTGATCCGAGTTGAGAATTAATGAATCATTCAGTCCTATTCTAACTTGATTAAAGTTACCTCACAGACAAATACATATGTTGCCGAGTTAGTTTGGGAGCCTAAATTTTCAGTATGCATCCTACAAACTTTGTAGTAACTGTCAAGAGCATTCGGGTTTATTTTAACTACGATGTGAGGGTTGCGGCTTCACTTGGTTACGTAACGCTATGTAAACATGTAGTTTACTAATTAGAACTTTAAACTATCGATATTTGTTGACTTTAGTTTAGAAGTTAGACTTAGCAGTAACGTTGATCTTCAACCTTCTAATTAAAAAACATTGATTTTATCCTTAATCCATGTCTTAATTCTGTTTTTTTGTAAGACTTAAGGATTAGTAAACACAGAGAAAATAGTGAGTACACGCTAATTTGCTCCTTTAGTTAAAGTCAATCCTAAGATTAAATAATTCGGACGTAAATGCGGCGTTATTTAGAGATTTTGATTAATAAAGCCGTAAAAGTTTAATCCATCTTTGAGGCTTATTCCTCTTAGTAATCATCCGTCCTTTAGTGCACTTTCCTGAAATACGAATAGAATATTACACTATAAAGTTCAAAGACTAAAGCAGCAACGCAATCTATCTAAAAATGTCTTCTGTACAAAATTTTTACAAAACGCCATTTTGTTCTTACATAAAAGTAACGATTTATCCACAAAATATTTTACGGAAAGACGGTACCGAGTAATTTCTTAATACGCAGGCACACGCCCTTATGTACCCAGCTTAATATTCGTAAGTACGCGTCATCATTCGGTACGCTCTTTAGGGAAATAAGTTGTCCTTTGCCACCATTTGCTTACGTTGTTTCTATGTAATGTAACGTAACAAAGATTAAGTACTTGGAGTTAAAGTCAAACTTTATCATTGTTTGGTTAGACGCTTCGGTCACGACGAATTTTAACTGTGTGAAACGAGCTTTATAAATTCAGAGGTCGATTGAGGAAGGGTCTTTTCGTACTTGCGATATCGATGCGACAGAATGACGCTTCGACGGTGAAAATACAAGTTTAAAATTTTATGATCTTATGCACATAAATGCTATAGCATTATTATAACACCTTACGATTGTTTTTAATTTTTGCCAGATTTAGCGTAAAACATTAGTTAGTATTTAATTACTTTGTATTTAAATTCAAGTATGTAAATATTTTACTGTGATATCTTTTAAAGAAAACTAAGTTATGGAAATTATAAATTCCCAGCACGTAATTCAAAATTAAAAATTAATATTATCTCGTTTAATTTCGAATCAACCCAACGAGTTGTATTCAAATAAAATTATATTTTTTTAATGTTCCCTATTCTCTAGAGAAACGGGTCTTGGCATCCCTTTAAATGAACAAAAGACTCGATTATAAACAAAATTAGAACCTGTTAGCTAATCTAACTTTAAGTTCTACAACTGTTTATAATGAAATTACATTACCCATTCATAACATCTTTGTTGATTATCGCAACTAACTTTACCACTGCTGGGGTCATCGTCTCACATTGTGAGGAGTACAGGCCAGAGTCCACCACGCTGGCCAATTGCGGATTGCTAGACTTCACATACGCTTAAGACCTAATGGTGAAGACACAGGTGTAAAAGTTTTCTCACGATGCTTTTCTACAAATCAAATGATAATTCATTTCCAATACGCCTACAATTTGACTGATGACTTTGCTTCTATATACAAACAGTAATGTACGCACTAGAGAACTCATCATCATCACTATTACAACCCACAACTGTCCCACTAGTGGGCTCGGGTCTTCTCTCACAATGTATTGGGTACAGGCCATAGTCGCACACCTCTGACAACTTCATGAAGAACTCTCAGATATGAAGGTAACCACCACTGTTTTCCTTCACTAAAGTAAGTGATAATTAGTTTCTTACACGCACATAAATTAAAAAAAAATCAGAGGTGCGTGCCGTGGGATTTGAACCAAGGAACTCCGGTTCGGGAGACTAACGTTTTAAACCACTAGGCTATCACTGCTACTAGAGGAATCACTTACATCTGAACTATACAACTACATTCTCAAAACTCACTCACACCATAAGGACACTTATGTGTTGTTACCGACATCCCTACTTGCAGTACTCGGCGCCACAAGCTGCTACTAATGCCTTTGGACTTTACAAACTAATCGGTAAGCATACAAATTTCTCACAGGTACACTCAGGGTTGTCAATCAAAACGTATGTTTCATGTATTTTTTTAATTTCATAAATTATGAAATCATAATAAAAAGTAGTTTTTTTTCATTCGTATTATGCAGTAAAAGAAAAATTGCTGAAAATCTGATTAGAATGAAATATTTATAAATATTTTTGTGCGACTATTACTGAACGTTATATTTGTAAAAACCTTTTCGCGGAATTCCAGTACTAAATAACGAATATGTACGAAATATTTTACCTCATAAATGTCTAGGTAAAAAATGTAGTCAGAGGCATTAAAGCATAAATTCCATTTTGATTACAAAAATAATTAAAATTTGTCCTCACACGAAAGAGCCTTTGTGTGGTCTACTAGAATATTATTTTTGTAAAAAGGACGTGTGTACGTCCTTTCTCGTCAGAGGTCGCAGCACGATTAAATACAATTTCGGGCGCTCCCGAGTGCCCTCTAGCACTTCCGGGAAGCCTAGCGACTTCCGCCACCCGACTTCCGTTGGGATACCGCGCGTTATTTCATACTTTTTTTTGAAGTGCTCCTTTCAGAACGCCTTTTTGTCCTACAAGTTTCTGAAAAAGTTCGTCGAGAAATAAATGCTATTTTTTTTCGACACACAAAAGAAACTACGAGTCTTTGTTTCGAATTGACTAATTTATAGTACCTAATAGTAAACTGAAACTAACATGAATGCATTTTTTTTTTATTATAATAACACTGGTAAAGTTAGTAAATTACTTGCAATTTACAAAAATAAAAAGATGGTATTATTTCCGAGTTAAGAAAGCCCATTTACAGTTTATTATAAGAAAACGTGCCATAAAAGTATTAAAAAGCATTCACTCATCATTTCTTATAGAAAACGTCGATGGATTAACGAACCAAACATTATTTAACAACCTGCTAACACTCAAATGTTTTGTTCGGCTGTTGAAACAAAAGCAGACGTGTTTTCCGATAGCGATGCATCGACACAAAATGTTCATCGAACCCTTATCACGACTGACAAAGACTCAAAATAGAATAACAAGCAAGAAAGTGGCAGCGTGAAAAAAAGATGGAAAGTTTACGCGATTTTCAACCTTGTGGGATGTTTTTATAGTTACAGGGATTGTAAACAATGTGATGAACAGTAGTGGATAACATATGGTTGCCTAGTTAACAAAATATATGGAGAGGATTGTTTTAAAACACACTGACAGACATTAAGTGGTACGGTCGTGTAAGGATCGCCGTGTTGATTGGAGACTTCCTTCTGCGACGAGTTTTATAGATGCTTAATATTGCACCACTATTTCGACTGACTATAATATTCTCGTTTGACTATATTCTGATTCTGAAGTGACGTTTATTTAACAGATAAATGTTCTTCATGGGTGTCATCTGTGATGTGGTAACATCGAAAAGGCATTCTAATGCGTTTTCGGTAATACTAAATTAACTTTTGATGTGTTTTTACTTTCTACTTATGTCCCTACCATTATCTTGGTTGAGGTGACGTCTTTGACTGTTTCAAACGAAAATAGCGATGATAGATCATGTAATCAAATGTATTTTAAGTAAATATACCTACAGACATACCTACTTACAAACAGAAATGTTTAAAACTTCATTAAAGATCTAGTTAGTAACATACATGGCAAATAAATCTTTAATTATCAAGATGGCAAGTGAATTCGCGAAGCAACGAATAACTAGATCCTGATAAAATACTTATGCAAATTGAGTCTAGTCCGACTACAGTGCAGCGTAACACCAAGGCGGATTAGGGTTGAGAGCATAGGACTTAAGTGGACGAAAACAATGAACAAACAGGGATGCCACACAGCCAATTCACCCAAACAAAGTAATCGGAACGTCAAAGTTATAATAACATGCAACCATAAAGACAGATTTAAAAATATCGCTGCTGAAGATAGTACTGAACAAACAATATTTAAATGAATAGATAAAAACAAAAGTATCGAAAACCAATTTCAGAAGGTACACTCCAGACCGTAACGGGAGAGCTCACCTGACAATCTAAATAAACAAAAACAAAATTTCAATTTGAAAGACTTAACCAACCCTCCGTGTGCCCGGGCCTGAACGGGTCTCAACGTAAATCCCACTTTGATCGACTTCCCAAGTCCCGTTCAAGTGATTCCCTTTAGTTTCGTAGGTTTAGGCATTCCGGACGCATATTCCGTCCGTCCTCGCTTTACCAAACACCCACTAGTTAGTTTCTTTTTTACGTAGGCACAGTCACTCAAAACGTCGAAAAAGTTTCAGTTGACGGCTAAAAATTGGTTCGGCCGGAAAGCTATGAAACTAGTAAATTTTCGATGACGTCGTACCGGCTAAATTTACGCCATTCAACGACCCGAATGTGGTACATCTTCGGCATAAAAACGTACCCCACAGGTAGTAGGAAATCAGGACGGCTGTTAAACTTAATACGTGCCACATATCGATAACTGAACCATGAAAAGAGTGAAACGACTCATAAAAGCATAGCGTTGCTTGCGTTGCGGCATAAAACCCGTCGTATTGGATATCGCTAGAATAAAAGAGTGTCTCGTAAAAGTTGGGTTTAATAAAAATAATTAACGACTGAAATTCGACGGATTACTTTTTGGATATGACATCAATCGCCGATTCATTAAGCGCGCGGATAACAGACATATTCAATTAATTTTTTGGAAAAGTTTCAATATCGTTTGCGTCAAACCTGATTGTAAAATTGATTTTCGTTTTTGATAACCGTTAGAATCATGAAATAACGTAGGTTCCAGCTTTGTGCCTTCAATTCCTGCAGCTTTGCTCATCATTACCATCGTTAACTTGGCTCGTATGAAGGCTTGCAAGATTTAATCCTAAAATTGCCTAACGAGACACCGTTATATTTTTATTACATCATATATTTTGCATAAATGTTTAGTGTGAAGTGTCGTAATTTTAAGCATGACGGCCTTAAGTAAATCACCATCTCCATCAATTACTTCTTCGATGTTAAGACACGCACGATCTATTCAAAACACCTTTACCCGTTTGCGTTCATTACAAATCCATTAACAAAAAACTGTTGCACAACACGAATTTGTATTTAAAAGATGGCCAACCTTTAACCTGCGTTGTGGGCGTTCCAGTGAGCCATTGTGATACTTCTGAGCGGTTCCGAGTGTCATATTAATGATCCGAAACTGTGATGCGACCGTTTTGTCGGTACCTCCTCCCTGGTTATGCTTTACGTGTGGTTTAATTTGCAGTCTTGAAATTCGTGTGATCAAAATATAAATGCAGATGCAAGAAACCCGGTATGTTAAACAGATTACAATCTGAAATCCAATTTAGATTCCGATCTTTAGTTGATGGGTCTGTAACAGTTGTAATGGTCGATTTAAAGCAACATTTATTTTTATTAGTACTAAGCTCTCGATTTAATACATGTCACATTTACTTTTGTGTAATAAATGTAAGCCTTTGAATGAAATTCTTAAAGTTATGATCAATATTACATCATGTCTGTTCTGTTTTTCAGACAGAATATTTTCGTAATAAATACGTTGTCGAAAACTCAAAATAGCTTACGTATAAATTTTCATCATATCGGCAGAGTTTACTTAATATACATGGTTAAATATTAGGGCAGTAGCTAACTATTATCGCATATTCAAACAACATTTTAGATCAAGTTTTAAATTGAAATCCACTTTGTGATTCAAGGACCATACAAACATAATGACGGTATAAAAGCTAGGTGATCCCTACGAGATTTCACGTTTTAAATGTAAATTCAAGTTTTCTCAAACATATTCAAACGCAGTTCAATTCGCAATAATGCTGTCCCGCTCTCTCCCCCGCTCTGTTCTCTCACTTGATGCCGTCTGTGAAGATTATGCAATAGATGGTTCGGAGATAATCTAATCGTTACAATAGCTCTTGAACTTTTGCATGAGGGCGGGCATGTATCTGGTTCCAATGAATTCAATGCAACGAATTCTCTATTTCCTGTTCCAATTACAACTTGAGCAATCTTTTTGCTTATTTGGTTAACTTGGTCTAATTAAGTACGTCTATTATCTCTAGAATTATTTAAAAGTTTGGAATGAAAGATGAAATGAATGAAAGGCTTCATTTTAAACTTAGGCCAAAATTTAACTTCAATTAAGTTTACCCTACTCAGCAACATAAATGGCTACGTCACCTAGAGAAGAATATAACACAATGACCTTTTGTTTCATTAGACAAAAGTCTAGCCCAACGCAGGATTGTTTATAACCAACAGACAAATCTAGGAGATTTTTATGTTTTTAAAAATCTACATTCTAGAGAATGTGAGAGAAGACCTAAACTAAACAGTAGTACTGTAGGTTATTTTAGATGATAATGATATCAACTATCCAATTTCACAAAGACATGCAACATTCAAATTGACAAAACCAACCAGTCGGTTATCGGAAAGCGTATTGACGAGGGCTCGGTTTATCTCTAAATCTATTGCCGGTCTATAAATGAACGACAAAATATGATTCAATAACATGATCTGTTGATCGACCTATTTATTACTCGATCCACGGATTCGTCCAAATCTAGGGCGCAATTTCCCTTGTCGCAATTCAGTTAATCCTGGCCCGATTTACGCACATGTGCACGAAATCTGGTAACTATTGACCCGAATCAAAACTTAAATGATAATTATAATATTAGATTTAATGGTCATGTAACTAAATTTAATGTGTGTGGGGGGATAAAGAAATACAAATATCGTTCCAGTCGTTGAACTAATCTAAGAGAAATATGTGCTTAGGTTAGTTACAGTAAGTAAATACTTCATTTCCTAGAACTCATCACACGAGATGTAAGCTAATTATATTGACACTGAATTTCTCGTTGATTAACTGATGTTGATTAACTAACGTTAATTAATGTTATTTCATATCTTATTAACCCTTCATCTGAACTGGAAGATATTAATGAATAAAGTGAATAAAGTCTTCAATAATGAGACTTACTATTACAATTTGTTCAACTAATCGATTTATTGTAAAGACATGTGTACAAAAGTTCAATTTATCATTAGATGTCCTTGCTAGCAAACCGTACATACTTTTAACTGACTTCACCAATTCTAAAAGACATTATTAACCAGCCAACTCAGCGATACCTGTAACTGTTTGTAGCTACGTATTACATTATAACACAAAATACTTACTCGCCATCCTCATTGCCTGTCAGCTTTGTTACCCGGCATTTCCGACGAGTACTTAACGCTGAAATTTACGTGACAATGAATTTAAGCCACGTTCTCGCTATTTGTATATTCGTATAAATATATACGTTTTACTCAACAAGTTGCATTACACAATGGTAATTATTATCATAATAGTAACGAAGATTGGATTATTAATACTTATTGGCTTTGGTTACAAATTATTAGCAGACAGCAAGGTTCTTATAATTCAAAAGTTCTAGAAATTTATCATGATCTTCAGTATAATACACAACATGTCACACTTAGAGGTTAATAACCATTTACTATCTGATCAATATTGACCACTTGTTTTTATGAATTGGATCATGATGATCGTTCGACTGATCATGTGCAAAAAGCTTAAGTTTAAAGCCGCCTATACGAGAACTCTCATAACAGTACCCGTTAAAAACTGACAAAGAAATTCAGCCTGGTTCCGTGGTTCCGTTTTAATTATCTTTAATGTCCAGTTATTAAACAAGCTTCGCTATGGTTCTGAATTATAAAAGTAGCTCGGTTCCATTGCTACGATTATTACTGTTTATATTTTTTATCTTTTATTTTCTATTTTTGTTCTCATTTCGAATTTTTGCTTTTAAGGGTGCTTCGTTTTTACTAGACGGCTTTACGATCTTTGTAGTGTGTTTACTTAGTGTAATGAACTTAGCTCGATGTTTTTGAGTTGGTTAATGTTATTTGTGGGTCTTTGTGTCATTTTTTTATCGTTTCTGTTGTTTCGGATTATGGGGATTATTATGTTTTGTATTAATTATATTTAACAAAATATAAGGGTTATATTTATCAATTAAACTCTTAAAAGAATTTTGTACTGCTATTGGGTCATTAAAGTACCCTTGACTTCATATAATTTCAATCCCCTAAAACGACAATCATTATCAGAAAGGCAGAGAATCCCTTGATTTCCCTACTGATTTATGAACCTTTAAATTTTTAAAACACTTATTTAAAACAGTCGAGTCTTAAAGAGTTAAGATCGACATAACCGATGTCACAGACGGAAAACATTGTAGCAATAATGCACCTTTCAGGTTCACAGAATCACAATCGTTAGTCACATAAGAGATGTACTCTTACATAGACAGAACTTAAAATCCCGTTTCCTTTGATAACAAAAGTACAACGTTGTTCAAACATTCTTCACTGAACTTTCAGAAGGCTTTATATAACCAAGTGTCCTAAGTATCGAGGAAAAGCCGACAGGCGATGACGTGAAAGTGTTGCTAAATCAGGACTCCGATAATGTACCGAAACGTTTCGCAACGCATCTCATAATGGCGCGATGTTCACACCAATTTCGACCTTAACCTCGGTTACACAAGGATCACTGACGATGTCTTTACAAATTGAAACAGTGCCTAATGTTCGGTCGTGATGAGTGTTGCGAATTGTAACATGACAAGATAATGTAATACGAATTTCACTTTAAATTATAATGGTTGCTGCGTTTTTCGATCAGGAACATTTTATCAAAATTCCAGGTTCATTTTAGTTAGATATAACTTTTTTTTTCTTTCTCGAAATTCTTCTCGAATTTCTGGAAATCTCTCGAAGTTCGATGCCCAGTTTAATCTAAGTTAATACTAGACTCTAGTTCCTTGAGATTATTTTTCATTTAATCTTTCACTAATGATTTATTATTTAAATCTTACGAGGTTAAGTAAAATGTGTTGACGTCAACAAATTCATGGGATGCTATATCGATATCTTTATTAACATCTCCTAGATGTCTTATTCCATTAAGCTGTCTAGAAGTCGCTTGTAAGTGATAAGACCGTACATTATTTTGAGCTTATCACTGAATAGCGTATGCATTTTTAGAGTTCTGTGGGTGTGAGATTGCGAGGTCTTTATGACTTCAATCGTAATATAGATATACGATTACTTACTAAATGTCTATGAGTTAAAAAGTACTAAAAATAAGAAGTAAGAAATTCAAATAGAGAGCAGAAAAAAGTAAGTCATTTCAGCTTATTCCCTAGATGGCACAATATTCTTAGTACCTACTTTACTTAATAGATTGAATAAATCTTTAATGTATTCCACTATACTGATCCCTATCGATTATATTCCAGAGATAATGCGTTATGGTCAAATTTGGAACAGAGAATAGGTCCTCGTTTAAATAAATAACAGAATCCTACGCGATATATCCACAATACCACAAGCATAGCAAACATTTCAACTTTATCTATAAGACAAACCCGCTCTTAGCGTAAAATTCTCACCAACGCTATCAAATCAGATGGTACAGTACCAAAGGTATTGCGAACCATTCCCTAGCCTGTACTGATCACAGGGCAATTTATTATCAAGATAAGATTATACATATATTTTAAGTAACCTATTCGATTTCGCATTTGGCTTATCTGTAGTACGTCGGCGCATCCACTTTGTATGCGTACGCGCAGGATCGACGCGAAAGTAAAGATTTACGAGCTAACCTAAAAGCTGTGTAAATTGCCCATTGTCCTGTCCCTTTCGCACGTATAGGGCGGCTTGAAGGGTGAAAGGGATGGTTGGATTGAATCTGAATGTTTATGAAGTTTCGGGGAAGTATAACCATTTGTTATGGCGTTGACAAGCTAGAACTAAATGCTTATGAAATGTGTGTTAGTAATTTATGGGAATGTAGGGATTTGTGGCCTCTTTATCTTAGTTATGTTATTTCATGTCGTACGTTTACTGAGGTTAAATAGATTTTTGTTACCGTTATAAATTAATAGACAAATCACGTGCATATTTTGCACGTCAAAACCTTAGACCAAAAATATAATAGACTCAGTATTAAAAAAAAAAATTAGGTCAATTTTTTTTGTTTTTTTACGATCTGACGTTATGTCACCGAGCACGGACTGTCGAGAAATGTATAAAGAAACGTTATCATTTGTTAATAACGTAATGTTTTTCCCTACTACGCTTCTTTGTTCCGAAGACTGCGTCTATATATTTTTTGGTCTGTGACCACTTGGACATACATACATAGGCTCAAAAAACATTACCCTCATATCAAAGTCGGATTAAAATGCATCTATTTAACAGCTACAGTCATTTTTGAACTGTAACTTAGCATAATATAGAACAATAAAATAGTATTGTTAATAACAATGTATACGGTCATAGCACGTGTTATTTTATAAAAACACTCGATGATTAATACCTATAGGTACGATAATTAAAAGAAAGAATAAAGGTTTTTATGAGTCATAACTTAAATGATGTACCTATGCCAATCTTCAACGAGTGTTATGCAAATGCGGGGGCAGAATTAAATGGTTGGATGATAAAATTATGTACCTAATTCTTAGTGTTTTAGTGACAATGCATCGCTAATTCGTTACTCTGTACACTTAGTGAATTAATCGTAATTTTAATAACTACTTTTTTTTAAACTAAGCAATCTCTCAAGCCTCTCTAGAACTAACGATCAAGAATTACATTTCGAAAGGACAATGCGACAATGATAATGCTTATTGAACGAGGTGCAGGGTTCGATTCTCGGCCTGGATTTACAGCATTATCTTATCAATAAATATATCTTTATTGAGACTTGAATTAGATAAAGCCAGGGTAAGGAGTAAATTATAGTTTACTCCCTGTTTACTTATTAATCCAGAGATAAGACGTGTATTAAAGTTAATCATTGTTTTTTAATAAAGGGCTTAATGTTCTTCGAGGTCTACAGTACAGTCACTTATGTTCCCGCAACAGGAAATCCTATTGCGGATGTACATTTATAATTGTATTACACAAACAAAACCACATTTGAACCCAGTTACTTTACCATAACGTTTCAAATTCCACTTCGAAACTGAATTATAAAATGTACAGCTTTTTAACATGAGGGCTTGCTAAACGTAACTTTGTAAAATGTTGAATGAAATAAAACGTAATCAAAAATGTAAAATGTTTAATTTTGTGTAGCTTTTCAAATGTCGTATTTTGTTTCTGATGCACTACGCAAAGTAAATTTTGTTACAATGTTTTTAAGTTAATAGACAAACAACAAATGTGAAGAATAGAAGCTTTACAAACGAATTTCCAACTAGCAGGTTTAATTTTTTTCTATAAAAAATCCAGTACGATTTGTATCTGTAGCTAATTTTAAACAAATCTACCTATTTATTTGTAATATAAGAAAATAAATAAATATTAATTTATTAACCCATTAACTTTTGAGAGTATAATAGCCACGCAGGTCTAAAAATATTTCCTTGAGGCTTCAAATCAATTAGGATTATACAAAGCAGAATATAGAAGGAAAGCTTTACTGTGTCAATTCTTCTAGAAAACGTCGGCTCAAACTCGTACACGGCACACCGTACACCCCAAAAGCACGTAAGCTACACCAACATAAATAAAACAACATACAACGCTACATAGTTGAAGCCTCAAGCAACAGACTTGCAAACTTCAGCTGCAATGGATTATTCCCAACCCTAAACTTTAGACAAGGATCTGATAATTGATAACAGAACAATGGTAAGTGTCTGAAACAAATACTCTTATCTGAAGAGTGAGCCGGAACCCTTCATCAGGTAGGCCCTCTGACGTCATAATAGAGAAACCGGCGGCATTCGTAGACAAAGAATAATGTACTAGATATAGTCGGATTTTTTAACTTGTCTTATATTTAAAACAAAAACATTGATTTTCAAAGCAGTTTTTATAAAGGCATTATGTGATATTGAAGTGATGAAATCACTTAAACATAATAATATGTATACCGGAAAGGTGTGAATAAAATGAAAATGTGATATTTCCGTTACAAGGTTTACATAAAACTGTGTGCAAAAATAAACTAAATTAATAATGATAATAAATCTTGTATTATGGAACCATACATGAAAACTCAGAATAAAAAGAGATTGAAATTCCACCACAATTCATTATGTCAAATAATAGACCATAGAAATGTTCGATATCTGACTGACAGATGTCAAAGTCAACGGCACCTGTCAGTCAAGAGGCCTTTCAAATCTTGTGGATGTGTCTATTAAACGTAACGTAGGTAATAGTGAGCGTTTTGTTTTATGCTTTAAATGAGACGCAATCGTAACAAATATTAAACTTAAAACTTAGCTTTCTACACTTCTCCATGTGAACTTTAACTATGCCAAAAATCAAATTTACATGCGTTTATTTTTCTTTAAACAGGGTTCCAAATAAACATGTTTATTTCCATTTCAAAGGAACATCCTTGTTACTTTAACCTTCACAATCAGTGTTTCCAACATCTGTTGTTCGTTATTTTAAACACTACCGAAGTTTGGATTTACTTTTTGTACGTTAATAGCTTCCTTTGCTCGATTCGGACGGAGGGTGTTTCCAGACTTGAAGGGTGTTTCCACGGTACTATAGGATGTTGTGTAGTTTAGTTATTGTTACGCCTATTTCGTTGGAATATTTTAGGCGCCAGATTGTGTGAATTGTTACGTTATGCCAGTAAGAGAATAGTTTTGTTAGTGTTATATTAGGCAGTTAGGCACTTATATTTTTAGTTACCAACCTGCGATTACTAAGAACAAAACTCCGTGTTTTATTTTAATTACCAGGTTAGTCTCATTGTTTTAATAGGTGATTCAAGAAAGGTAAAGTTATCAACCTAACATTATATCCTAATCGGTCTCAATACAAAACTGTGACGTAGTGCTTAAATTTGTATGAAATGTACGTTACGTTACGTTAACCAAGAATTCTTCAACTAGGTACTTACAGGCTATTCTTCGTAGAAAAATAAACCTAAAATACCCACTTTACCTAACAAGAAACAAGAGAATCGTTTACCTCAAAATTCATTTTTCCTACCTGTTTTTCGACGCCAACGAAATACACTATGCCTAACAATAGCTCATTGCCCAAGTTAACGAATAACCATAGACCCACAGACCAAAAATTATATATATTTATATGCAAAAAGTTATAATAATAGACTCAGTGTTTTACAAAATAAAAGTGAGGTTAAACGTAACGTTAATAATAAATGAAACGTTTCTCGGGACATTTCTCGGCAGACCATCTCGGTGACATATTATTATTATGTCAGATCGTAAAAAAGAAGAAAAAAAATTGACCTAATTTTTTTGTTTTGAACACTGAGTCTACTTATATTTTTTGGTCTGAGTTGATCTGATTACATTATATTACATAGGTAGTTGTTTCTCCCGAATTTAAATATAGTTAATGTATTTCATATTGATACACCATCTTAATTCTTACTTCCACGTTTGATCAATAAGTCACATGTCCTCTTGAATTTCCAATAGTTGGTATTCCTATCGTAAGGTGAAGCAGAGTCAGCTGTGAGCGCGCGCCATGTTGAAGTTTTTATTTTTTTAAATTGCGCTGGCATGTCAAACGATTCGATCCCGTTCAGCTTTGATTCTATTGTGCTGCATCCAACCTTCGTTTTATGTTTTGTTTATACGATACGGTGAGTATGTTGTAACGTATTTTGTGCCAGTGATTACAGATTATGAACTGAGCAAGTGATATCATTGGCATCAAACGTAAAAAAGGTACTATTATATCATGTTAGAACATTTTTATCTTGGTTTTACAAGCGTTAATAGCTTGGTCCTGTGGGTTCTGGTTGCCATTATTGGATGACAGTCGTTAATCCATGCCTGAGGCCTTTGAACGGCATGAAATTTCCGACACTTAGGTTGGTCAACTAACCCCACCAATTGGCACTGGAGCAGCGTGGGGTATGCCCTAGGACTCCTCAGTAATGAGGAGACAGCCGTTACAAAGTTTAAGTTAAAATGCTAAGTACCTTAAACTGACGTGACTAATAACATTTCAAATATTGCCGTTTCAATTATCTAATTCGAATAAATACTTTCCCTTAATTCGTCTAATAAATCAATGTTAGGTACACAAAACCCAAACAACTTGAAAAGCGAAGCGATAAATTGCCAAAAATTCGCGGGCATCCAGAAAAATCACCACGAGAATTACCCGGGAAACTTTTTTAATAACGCTCACGGTTCTATCTCAATCGAAAATTCGTAACAAAAAAATCCCTACACAACAGTAAGAAAAATGTATAAACATGTCAGGGGACCGGTTCAGGTACGCCATTTTTTATTTAATCGAACACCTACGTATGAGAGGGACGCAAGATCCTGTACCTTTTTGAGCGGTAAGAACCACAAGTTAAGAGCGAGACACCATCATCTAGCATCCCTTACGCGGCCGCTGCATTCATGAGGACAAAGAATAAGTAGTAATAAAGACGTGACATTCGTGCAGATGGTTGATAAAACTTAATACTTCGCAGTTTGTTCGTTCTTGGGCTATTAAAAGGCAACGAACAGATACGTTGTTACACGGTCTTTAGTTCTAGAGACTCATGAAAACATTAAAGAAAATGGCTCTCTTCGAGCTCGTATATTGCTTTACTTTCCATGTTGGTGGTATCGAGAGCCTTTTTGCTCTTGGTATTGGAGAATCGGAGAGAAAAGAAAATGGCCAACATTCAATGTCTCAATTTAACTCCGGAACAGAGCGAACTTGATTGCGGCCGAAGTGTCTTATTTGAGGATCCGACCCGAAATAAAAGTGCGCAATTATTTTAAAACACGCCTAATTCATACCGTTTGAATTCTCGAAATTCCCGCCGACCTTTTCGTAAGATAAAATACCTATATCGTGTTTCTGTTTGGGCTACGTCGGGAATACGTAGCTATTTTGTTCTCTCGAGCCAATTAGTGAAAGAGACACAATATCCCCGTCTGAATGCAAAGGGACAAGTTTGGGATCCAATTTTTACCTGATGTTTATTGCTCGCGCTGACAGTGGTGTTACGACGAGAAGGAAAGCGTGTGACACATCTAAATAACCCGACATTATTTCGCAAATAGATAGAAGGTATTTCGAACAATGTTCATTTAAAGATAAGGTAAGCCTAGGCGGTGTTTTAGTAGTATAGAAATTACTGATGTAATAAATTGTAGTTTATATAACAACATAAAATTTTAAAACAACATTATACAACTTGCAGTTTTTAGGTAAGAAACTAATGGTACGTTCTCCACAGACTAGTTATTTGTAGATGCAAATCTTAAGTTACGAGGAAGTCTAAAATTTGTTACAACATCAGCAAACTCAGTTTGACATGTCCCAACATATGTAGAATACGTTGTTTCAAAGGCAGTCACAATCCAATTTAATGACACACGACTTCCCACTTTTGATGATGCGAAACTTCTCAAATGAGTTCCGGAATAAGCTCCAAGCCGATTTCGGAGTCATACAAAACTCGTAAAACCCCGACAGCAAGACTTTTGCCTACCACGATCCCAAACCTTCCCGAATTTAACGACACTGTTGCTGACACCGTTACATTTCTCCTTTCACACGCAAATCCCGTCGAGTTTGTAAGGAAAGAGGCCAATATATCGCGAATTTTAGCGTAAGCGAAAACATCGCCTGCCGCAGACAGAATTCGGGTATAGGTCGCTTCGTACCTACTGCCGTGTTACGTAAATCGATCGTTTGTTTAACTGATTGCTAGATTGAAAAGGTGGCTTTTTGCTTTGTAATCCTTCGAGCTTATAACTTAAGCGTATCCCGTTCGTGTCCATAGCTCGGCTGTGTTATTCGTAGATTACAGAGGCATTTTAGGAGATGCTAGCGTGGACGTAAGTTGATAGGTGATCTAGTGCAAAATTTTACGAGATTTCCCATGAAATCCACATGTGACTACCAATCCTTAAAGTGTAAGTTATTGTATTTGATGCCCTGCTACCAGAATAAGAGCTAAGGACTCATTCTGAATCGATCATCTCCAGTAGAACATCGGAAAGCTTAGATACAGATATAAAAGATACCTGAAAATCTATTAACGGTTCACTCATCCCATCGTAATACCGTTTCGTCAAATTTAACCAAATTTCAAGCGTCAATCAAATCTTTGTTGGTAATAGATTTAGCGCGCGAATAATTTTGGAACGAGAATATTCTCCAGTTAAGTTTGGACCGAAATTATTTCTGAGGGGAACACTCCGGACAATAAAATAGCGTTCTTATAACCATCCGCCCGCGGCTATCCCGTAATGTTGCTTCCTTGACACAAATGCTCCTACGGTATAATAAAACAATGAAATGTTGCTAAACTGGTTAAATTACTTCTAATAGCTTTTTTGAAAGTTGTAAGAGAAGTAGAACTTGGGATAAAATATTCTTCTTCGTAGTTTCTATCACGTCCTGGCACTACTCGTTAGTTAGTACCACAGCAACTTTTTAGCAACGTAGGAGATGAGTTTTTTGTATGGAAATAGCTGATAAACAAACCGAAATATATGCAATACGATTTTAAATTTATCTGTGATTCACTAAATTGATTCCATTCCAGCAGTGCAATGTAAAATTATATTTTCAAGACATTAACTTATAGTCTTAAAGAAGAACAGACAATCCTCTTAAAAAGCAGCTAGGTAAGAAGCATTCGGTCGTAAATAGAGCGCAGACTCACCACGGGTATAAATTGAAATCGCTAGATACTTCGCTCGGAAAAAGCTTAACTAACTCCGCTGAAAGCTCTTTTATTTAATTTAGACTTTTAATATGTGGAAAAGAATTTTCTATCACCAATTTTCTATCACGTCTTTTGTTTTTCCAGTTGTAAGAGAAATTACCATTTTGCGATTTGGTAGAAGCGTTCATTTTCTCGTGGTCTTCGACGAATTGCTTTAAGTAATAGGCCCCGGCAGATTTAAACAAGTGCGTGTGTTGATCGCCATATATGTCCAGTTTGAAGCAGTCAGTTCCTGCAATTGCGCACGTCGCTGCTTCATTGCGAGCAGTGCCTGCTTCACGCCATGAAAGATATATTTCATTAATGCAATTGTTAATATTAGTACCGTTATTCACGATCGAGCATCGTGAAGTATCGGTATTCACACTTGGTATTCCTGATAAGAGTATGATCCAGTAGCGTCATAGGTCAGAACTCTGCGACCTTTCCACCTTGTATGTCATCCTTATCGCCCCATTTGCCATAAGCAACGTTGTTTGATAGCTATCATATTTATAAATAACATTCGTGGGTTGTTATGAATTGCTGGAGTCGAGCTGATGAATTATGAGATAGTGAGGGGCGTTCATTAATGAAGTGAGGGTTTAAGTTAGGGTTAGGCTGAATCTCATCTAATCTTACTTTAGGGAAAAGGGGGTACCCGCAAACATCACGTATTTGTTTTAACATGTCATACACATTGTTGAGAGACAGGTTCCATCATCATCAATATCTTACAACACGGACAGTCTATAGCTGTCTTGTCTGTCTACAGTTTTGCAATCATGGTCAAATTTCGACCACAGAACGGATTCTAAACTAAATATTAAATCACAATTCAATTAGTCAGTCATGATCGTAAAACTAGGAGAAATATGTCATTACTGTAACCCACAAAACATGTCGTGTCAACAGACAATTCCTATGAAGCCTTCAATAGTTCCTTCCGGCTTCTATACAGTTTTTCCTTCACAACTATTATATTTAACTACATTGTAAAGCTGTACATGCATCATCCGTTCTTAGGGCATGCGATGTAGATAGTCCATTTCGCTGCATGCTGCGCGTCAGTCTTAAAGCTTACCATTCACTATCCGGCATAAAGTTCGATTAAATAAGACTATCTCTAAATCAATTAGCAATTTATAGAGACACGTTATGATCTGAATAAAACTTTAATTACTGATGCAATTTTTACTATTAAGTCCAGAAAAATAGCTTTGTGAAATAATTGCCTACAATTCGAAAGGTAGATTTTTAAAAGAACTTCTTATGCAAATACTTTTAAGTATATTTTTACATGTCACTGGCGACAAATTATTATTCTGGTGGCATTAATGTATAAAGATACTTTCAAACTGTACATTCGGTGCGGAAAAGATAGCGTTGTTTGATGTCATTCCCATACATTTCAAAGATATCGTTTGACGCGAACGTCAACAAAGACATTTGTATCAGGCCAGATGTCGGATAGTGTATGAGCAGCTTTATCCGCATTAATCCACAGTGTCTTCGTGCGGTTTGCGAGTTAGTGCAGTTTGCAATTTCCAGTAACTATGCTATTATTATGGAGTTGATGGGAGATACGAATTAATTTCCTGATCTAAGTTTACAGCAGCATAAATTGTGCATATGCGCTTGTAAGCATAATATAGTAGTTTACTTTGATCTTAGTTATAAGTTAGTGTGTAAGGTGCTTAATGTGGTTTTTATAAAATACAGTTATGAACAAAATATGTGTAGGTATACATTGAATAAATTAGGGTGTTATTTGTAATTTTAGCTGGAAATAAAATTTTAGATACCTTAGGAATTTTTAATGCTTATTTAAAAAAAACATTAATAGCGTAGTAGTGGTGATATCAACAGGTGCTACTGAATTACATAAAATACCAGCAGTTACTATTTTACAGTACATTCTGCTACAAAATGAGCAATAATATCGCACTTAATTTCTCAATAAAGTTCCAGATAATGCTTAAAAAAGTAAATTGTAACAAAAAGTCGGCAGTTTTTACTTAATCGCAACAATGGTACTTTCACTGTTCGTTGAGCATTACAAAAACTAAATACTAAAGAAGTTAATCCGCAACAAATGCTGCAAATATACAATTTAACGACAGAATTACGTCCATTGAATTATGGACTTGCGTAAAAACTTTTTTTACGTGTTTGTTAAATTTATCAGTAGAAACCGCGTAGACGTTGTTTTCGAGCGTATGTATGTATGTATGTCCATTTTTTTAGCACGCCCTACAGTCTAAACAGATCCAGGGATTCCAAGATACGAGTATGATAGCATGTCATTGGATTTGTCTCGATTTTGAAAGTGACATAGTCTATATTTTTTTGTTAAATCA
>LGAG01000309.1:119811-136078 GCA_001278395.1 Lerema accius | reverse complement strand
TACAAAAAAATTAAATATTGAATGACTATAATGGTTGTCGTGAATTAAATATTTAACAAAATTTCTGTTTTTTTTCATATTTTAGTGTCTCTCATAATGAGAAACTTACAGATTTTTGCATGGCAATTTACCCGCTCCCGCTAGCGCTTATCCAGTGTAACCGCAGCCTACATCTCGAGCCAGATCTATTTATTGTAGCAGCACGTGTTACTTTATTTGACATAAAATGCATTCTAATGGCTCGTTAGTTTGCGCAGGCGCATTTATTTAAATGCGCTTTGATCTATGGAATTCAAAACGCATTGAGAGGGCTTACCTTATCTTACTGAGTAACATAAATATTTAACTGACAACGATGTCTGTACGTATGTCTCCTTTGAGATATTGTTAACGTGTAACAATAGAACAAAATAGAAAATAATTCTAGTTAAATGTAATTATGAGAAGTATAATACGAGTATAAATGACCATACTTCTAAAGATAATAAATTATAATACTTAGAGCCTATTTTACCCCCCACAATGTAAACCTATCCAAAGTCATCTCATTCAAATTCATCAAAGCCTTTGAACTGTAGAGCGTGCCAAAATAAATATGTGCGTTGTTTACGTACGTACCTACATAAAATGTTTAAAAAAACATTACCCTCTGTTTGGACCAGTTGGATAAAAATATCGAAATAAATAGTTAAGCATTTGGCAATCGTAAACAAATTAGTTTTTTAATTTTTTCTGCGCATCCCATGAAAGCTTATATTATCTCATCTTATCTTATATCACTCACTACATATCAACCATCACTCTTTATCAACGATTCCCACGATAAATAAATGGCTATATCAAACACCGCTTGATATAGGTCAACGGCCTTTTGAAAACCATAAATCTAATTGAATGAACACTAATGAATAGGCAATAGAAATCGGTCAAGTATAAATCAAGTTTGCATATTGGATTAAGTATTTATACGCATTATACATATACCTACGCTAATATACCTACATACTTCGTATTGATATACCTACAAAATAATTTTAAAATGTAGGTAAACAACTAACATATTTAGTTGTCGACAATTCGTCTAGTAGATAGTGGCTCTAGTAGTTAGTAATTTTAGTCTTTCCATAGAAGCGAGAGTTCCCAGGTTCGATTCTCGGCCCGTACAAACATTTATATGACAGCTATAACTGAATGTTTGTACTCAAGTTATTACTCGTATATTAATGTTAAATAAATTTTTGGAAAACTGTCGATTGGTTTTGTTATTTATAGAGATGAAAAATGGTACTATGATTACTATGGATGGTAAAGCACTGGGATTTAAATAACTCGAAATATTGGTAGCCTATTTGATGAGAGTGCTTCTAGGAAACATTGCATTCCGTGAAACTGTTATGTTTCCGGTAACACGTAAATGGTTTACCGAAGCGAAGCGACACGGGCCACTAGTATTAAGTAGGTATAGCCGTCATAATATTTACACATTCAACTTTGTTACATTTTATGAAGTACCTACCTGTAGTATTTTTCCCACCAAAACCGTACACTTAACAAGAACTTGAAACTAAAGGAGTATAACTTCAAAATTAACAAGTCAAACATTTTAAAGTTTTCCGTTTACGACAAGAAACACTTCAAAGGTGCTTAAACAAACCATATCGTGAATTGTCTTTGTTATACGCTCGGCTATTACGGTTTCAAAACTGACAGACATCAAAACAAATGTAATAAGATAAGTACCTATATTGGTATTCTTTACTTAGTAGGTATACGATAGGTATAGGTATCTATGTAAATAGAAGTGGATCTATAGTTAAGATTGAGAAGCTATTTAAGTATTAGATACTAGTATTAAGCCCCCCTTAATGTATTTCTAAGCTCATTTTGAAGTATGTAATTGCAGACTAGAGATTTGCTTAACGCTATTTACAAGAGGGGGATTTAAAACTCATTAAAAGTGAATTTCTTATGAGAAAAAAATGTTCCCTACTTAAGTAGGAAATAGGTATCTACTCATGCGTTTGTCAGAAGTAAGTACCTACCTACTATTATTTACTATTATTCTGTTGGACATTTAATTTACGTTTTTCAGGTAAATACTACAGTCATAATTTCCAAAAAAAAAGTTCTTCCTTTGCAATATTATGTGGCATTATTTATTCCATCCGAAAATTACCTCAAACCATCAGCTTTGAAAGGCAATATTCGGTCAACGATCAGTTAAAGCGGCAGGGCTCTTGGTGGCAGATTAAATAAACATTTTTCATCCTCGTAATATTGGGTTAGGGGTGAAACTATTATAAAGGTTTTAATATACCTACTCCCGTTCGTAAACCAATTTCATATTGTTTGGATAAAGTAATCTGGATTTAGGCTGTGATAGATAATATCAGATTCCAGTATCATTGAATTTAATAGACTCTCCACTTATAGGATTAGATGTTTTGGCTATTTTTAGGTGGTAAATTGGATCTGCTGAAACTGACTTATTTTTGGGTCGTTTAAGACCTGGTGTTACCGTTTTATTTTTTTATGATACCTAACAAGCCAAAACGATTGACATAAGCCATTTAATTATTGAAATTGAATATGGTGCCCGCAATTTTCAGCAATAAATAAGGTGATTAAGACTAATATTTTCTGACAAAAAAGCCGCTTTATCACCGCAGGTGTCAAGCAATTTCTATAAACAATTTCATCACAATCGGTTCAACAGTTTATTCTTGAAAAGTTAACAAAAAGACAATTACATTCGCATTTAAAGTACTAGTAAGGATTATTGTTAAACCATTTTAAATCGTTATCACTCGCCAATAGGTTGTCAAGTCCAAATATCTTTAGCACTGTCTAACAAGTAATCTAGTATCCCTTTCAATATTTTTTTCTCGTATAATTTGGTTTTGGGCCGATTTCATAGTGACCATTGAGAAACGCTGACTCACGAACCACAGCCTCTACTTAATATTAAACGTTTTTGTTGGTTTCACGACTGTTCATAGACTAATTACTAGTATAGAACACGCGTTTAATACTTTGCTTACTAGATTTTTATTACTTCAACATTATATTGCTTTACAATATGGCCTTAATGGTAAATAGGATTCCCTGACAGCTAATCTTGAGAATGTAGCCATAACTAAAGAGGCGATATTTGTCTACCTATTACGTAAGCAATATTTCAGTTATAACTTCCTTTCCTTTTTAGCTAAAGTTCTCCTCCGCCCTATCTTTGGCATAGTAGTTATAGTAATTACTAAAGATGTTAATATTTAACTCATTTTATAAAGTAGGTATGATACGATATTTCAGTGACCAAGTAACCACGTTAAAATTTTGGCCTCTAGTCTGGCAATTAACTAAGTACTGGTAATTAGTTATCTGTGATTAATTATCTGTAATCTTAGATAACTACCTAGATTAGATTACAGATAATTATTAACAACCATCTTAGGTATTTAGCTAAGATTACAGAAATAAATTGCAGTTTTTTATTTTATATCTAGTAGGCATTAAAGTGTAAAAATTGCTTACGTATTCTATGACGAGGCGGCGATTCCTTTTTGTTAGCATTGAATACCATTCAGTGGATTTTTTGTACACGTCATTAAGAATTGTATTCGGTTTAATTATTGTGTTTTGAAGATATGATTTATATCTAACGATTACGTTATTTACCAAATCAAATGTTACAAGGCACCTACTATAGATAGTCTGTGATCACGAAATGATATTGTTGAATCTCTTCGTTCATGAGAAATATTATTCTTAAGTTAAGGCTGGTTGTGATTTGCGCAATAGATTTTTTACAGGTTATTAGATTGAGCACTTTTACGAGGTAAATTATACAAACTTAAATTTTGCCTAGTTCTGTCTTCTTGAAATTTAACAGGGTTGTGTGGATTCGATGATAATACAACAATTAGGTACTCAAGATGTTGATGGTGGTCTAATTATGGAGATTAAAGATGGTAGACAGAACCTTAATTTTTCATCTAGTCAACCTATTATCAATAATACACATAAGAAGCTCAAAGAATGGCAACTTGCGTTTATTTTAAGTAATCGACGTAACTATGCAACTGCGGGTGCAGTCTTCAGACTGCATGCACTTTCAAGTGGATGGGTGAAAATGGATGGCTACTGGCAAAATTTAGTAAGATGCACTAAAATTTACAAAAAATGTAAAATGTACAGAATTTACAGTAAGAGTGAAAGTGACAAATGGACAAGTAACCTCTTAAAAATAATTTATCAATCCGCTTCGCAGTATGAGTCCAGATACAGAGCATTTTGTATAAATGAACAAATAAACGAAACACCGATTTTTTACCCTTATTTATTGCTTAATTTTGACATAAAAACTAGAAGCTATCTGAAAGACCGAACAACGGTATTAGAACTAGCAATTATTACTATCTAAAATAATAATAAGCTACAGCATGTTCAAGTTTACATCATGCGCTTATACGGCATGTTCTGTCGACTAAAGCAAAGTGCCTAGTTAGGTGTGTGGGCGTGCGTAGGCGATGCAATGTTGCCCGGTTTGTACACGCCCTAATGATGTTTACTTGGTCCTAGCATAGGAATTTATAACTTTATTGGTCTATGGAGCTGTGCCTTTAAGAGCTTTTAAGTTTTAAGTCGACAAACGGTGTTACTTACGTCTCTTAAAAGTAACTCGTAATTTTAACAATTCGTTTGTTCGTTCATCGTCACTACCTTTGATTGTCTCACTACTAGGATTTCCTCTTACAATATGAGGAGTACAGGGCATAGTCCACCACGGTGGCTGAGTGCGGATTGGCTGACTTCATACACATTTTAGAACATTTATAGAGAACTCTCATGTGTGCAGGTTTTTTCACGATGTTTTCCTTCACCGAAGCAAACGACAATTAGTTCCTAATACGCACATTTTTATTTTGTTAAAAGTGCGTGACGGCTTTGAAATCAGCAACTCCTGTTCGGGAGATCAATGTTCAAACCACTAAGCTATCATTACTTTGAATTACAGTTTTAATAGTGTCATATTCCTGGAAGTTCGATCAGTTGATGAATCGTGGTCAGGATAAAAATCTGATTGATATCATAGACAATTAAACGATGGTAACAATTGAGACTTGGTTGAGTCACCGATATTATTAATACGTGAAGGTTTCTGCTACGGATTCAGTTTTAGCATAGTTCATTCTCGATGGCATAGTTAAAGTTGACATAGGGAAGAAATGAAAAAAAGAAAGTTTGATTTATTTGTTTTTCAAATATATTGAATTTTGGAAATAAAACAAAACGCTCACTATCATTCTATTTTTAAAACATAGACAAACGTGTCAGAGAGAATGCTCTATTCATACAGTCAATAAATCTACAGCTATATAATCTATTGTTTGAAGTAACGACATATGGTCGGAATTCGACCACAAAAGTTACTCAAGTCTCACTAAACTACAAGTACCCCTATAGCAGGTATCATTCCCCAAACACATTAGCGTGATCACGAAGACAATAAGAAATTTGTCCAATTAATATCATAGAGAACGTATTTAATAGCTTTCTTTTAGTTAATATGGTGTAATAAACGTTTTATTGCGAAGATATTGATAGTCACGGCGCGATAACGACCCTAACAGACCTGTCACAGTGTTTACGAGGGACGATTTTATCGCTTCTAAATTAAACTAATTAGTACCAATAAAATGTTATGGAGTTTTAATGAAGTGCATAATTGTATTTTAGTGTAATTGGTTGTTTCAGTTCAGTTATGAATTTAATTTACGGTGCAAATATCTGATTGTATACATAATATTATTATCATCTCGTCCCATAACTGTCCCACTGCTGGGCTCGGGTCTCCTCTCACAGTTTGAGTGGTACAGGCTATAGTCCACCATGCTGGCTAAGTGCGGATTGGCAGACATCACACACCTTTAAGAACTTTATGGAGAACTCTCAGGTGTGCAGGTTTCCTCACGATGTTTTCCTTCACCGTAACAAGTGGTAATTAGTATCTAATACGCACATAACTTTTTAAATTACAGGTGCGTGCCGTGGGGTTTAAACCCAGGAACTCCCGTTCTAGAGACCAACGTTCAAGCCACTAGGTTTTCACTGCTTTACATATAACTCGAGTTAATTACACAGAAAATTTGTGTGATAATGTCAATGATGTTGTAATATCGATAATTCTTCTATTTATACCCGATTGCGTTAGAAAGGTAATGTTTTTCTAAGGTATGTATGTAGGTCCAAATATTTGGCACGCTTAAAAGCCTAAACATCTTCAGGGATTTAAATATATGATGTGACATTGGATTCGTCTCGACAGTGAATTTCTTGCAGTCAGTATTTTAGTTTTTCTATTAATAATTACTAGTTAATTTTATTTTCCAATCTTATTATAAGCAATATAGAAAGAGTCTATAATAATCTGTAGTTTTACGTAATGAATTATGTCCGTATTTTGACTACAGAACGTGTCCTTAATTAATCATTCTTCAAGTTCTGTTGCTTTTCGTAGATACGGCGATAGTAAGACACCTGCCAAACAAAATAAGAAATAATTAGACGAAAACGAGCCTTATAACTTCCACACAAGGTCGACATTAACGGTGATTAAAAAGCTGGGAA
This sequence comes from Lerema accius, assembly GCA_001278395.1. Lineage (NCBI taxonomy): Eukaryota > Metazoa > Arthropoda > Insecta > Lepidoptera > Hesperiidae > Lerema > Lerema accius. Next base: position 129,451 of record LGAG01000309.1, on the reverse strand, counting down.
GCGTATCAACCCCTAATGAAATCGGATATGAAGGTACATTACATGTAGCTAATACTGTTACTGTAATATCCGAGGTCAGTGACCGGGAATCAAACAATGGGACTTGTGATAATGGTGGTATTGGTTTCACGGGAAAATTCTACGAGTGGGTGATTCATCGGTATTAATAGTCAGTCAAAGGCCTGCCCTGTTTTCTTACCAGCTTGTTCTGCAGACGTTTTTTTCTTTTTTTACCTATGAATGCTAAAAAGACAGCGATATCTTTCGAGCGTGTTTGTGTATGTATGTATGTCTATTTGGTATATTCTAGAGCCCAAATCGTTTGATGCGTTTAATAAAAAAAAAGTATCACTAATTTCAAAAAGTCTGGGAAACATAGGTCTTTAAATTTTTTTTAGGGTTGCTACACGAATAGCAAAGCTCAGTTTTAAACTCAACTTTCCAGATCTATTTAACGTATAGAACGTATTATTAATAGCATAGATATTAATCTGTAACAAAAGCGTCAGAACGAATCGAACCCAGGACTTATTAGGTTACTAGATCGTCATATTCTGAAGAGTCTACGTCATCATCACCTAATTCCTACAAACATTCCATGAAAAGGATCAGGTGGTAATCTGCCTCTGTAATCGTATTGTAGGCTGCGATTACAGTTAGAGGTTTTCATTATCCGCATATCTTGTTAGGTATGTTTCAACCTGATTGTCTATTTTATGCGTGTAATTAGGACTATTCTAGATAGTTAGTCATCGATGCTAAAATACTGACATAATGATAGTAAAACAATATTTCTTTTGTTATAAGATAATTAATTACTTGAACAATTACGCCTCACAAGAGGTGTCTTCAAGGTTAGCAACGCATCTATAGACTAACTTAAAGTGGGAGAAATACTAACGTATACTAACTGAACGACTAATATTTACTAACAGAACTAACCTGCTCGAACAGTTCTGTCTTTCGCGGTCCTTTTACTCTTTACCAACGAACAGCTAATAATAACCCTCATTGATACCTATTTCTAGTAGGACATAGTTACCTACTTATACATATATAACAGAACATACAATCTAACAGTACCCCTATATAGTATACTTGAAGTTTGTTACGATGTGATGTTTGTTGCTTTTTTGCTTTTCTAATATCCATTAAAGATACATTATAATATGCAGTAATTTTAGCTCCTTCTAGCACCATAGGTTAAAAACTAAAGCCTGCTATATAATGAACATTATTATTATATACCTCTATCCACTTTATCCCATTACGGGTTAGCGTTAACTAATTAAGTGGGTACAGCCCTTATTGCTTTAGATTACACAAGTTATACGATGTTTTGTGCTGTATATAGCCATAAAATAAGGGTTAAAGTATGCAGAGAGCGTCCCCAGAGTAAATATTGTGACCACGTGTGTTCACACGGTCCAGCGGATAGGTGTCGCCACTGTGTAAGAGAAGATATTTGGAGCTTTGAAATTGTTGTATAACAATCAGAATTTTGACGGATTACATCTATGTTAAGTATATAAAGTGATCGATGATGTAAGCAACTCTGAGCGCGGTCAGAAAGTAGATAGGTGACCGCTAGTGGCATTAATTCTTGAGCGCTTCCGTGCTTTAAAAGGCACGTTAAGTTATCTGTCTTGGGTGTTATCGTTAGGTGACACTTGTTAAGCCTTCAAGCGGAATTAAATTTCCGACACATAGGTTGGGCACTAATTCTTCTGCTAATCCGCACTAGAGCAACGTAGTTTGAGCATACCTACTTTAGACATTCTTAGTTATGAAAGGAGGACTTGCTAAGGCCATAGGTATGGATTAAGACCAATTGATAAACTCATCTACAAAGTTATTGTATATACGCAAGGTATCCTTTCTCGTCCTAATACACGCAATGGCTTTAAAAATTGACTCGGTATTTATGGGTATAAGGGAAGATTAATCGCTATATTAAATGCAGCTTTCAGCATGTTTAGCTTTCGGTGTGCAACAATCCTAACAGCATAATAAAGTCGTCGCGTCACAACCATACGGTCATCTCATTACCAAACTGTTTCAGTACACTTTAAATAAACCGTCGTGTGCTCTCCGCTTAATGTAAATATTAGAATGGTCCCTGTCCTCCGTAGAAAGCGTTTACTTAATTCCGTGTACACGAAGCCTTATTTCAATAGTGTAATGTGTACGTGTATTCGCACGTGCGACGAAATGTCTTACGATGATGTTGAGTGTCGAAATCTATGAAAAATGCAAAGTTTCGTTTACACGGACTACATTAATTTTTGTTTTAAAGTTACGAGTATATTGACACTACTTGCGACAATGCAGCGACCAGCAACGTCTGTCGGGCGCAACTGTCATTGTATTGTCGATAATTGCGACAACACAGTATTTAAGACGTCGTAGTAACATTACACACGTGCGACAATTTGTAGCGATGCTTTTCGTCAGTGTCGCACGGCTGTATAGACACTTAGGTAATTGCTCGTTTAGTAAAGACTCCAAAGGAGTGTGTACAAATAGCCTGTTCTTCTATGAACGCCACGACAAGGTCATTGCAACGACAACGACATCACAGGAAGCATATTTATAAGAAAAGGTCATCAAATACTACATCACGACATATATTTTTATACCTACTCGTAGTCGTTTCAGAACAGTGTCGTTGTCGATTTAGTGCCGTTGTCGTTTTAAAGTCGTTGTCTTTTCATTGTTGTTGTAGTATCTTTTTAAAGAAGAACGAGCCTTAAGAGATGCACCATTTGATTATAATAAATGGTTAATGTTAATACCTACTATTACTATGACCAAATAATGTGGTATTACCTACCGAGAGTATGAGAAACATATTTTATTACGTCCATACCGACCATATACCCTGTTGCTTAGTTGGTAGTCCTACCTGCGGGTTCTGGGTTCGATTCTCAGCGAGGCAAAAAATTCTGTTGTCGGTAAATTTTGTTTCTACTAACGACACGGAATTATACCTATTGGGGGGCTATGAATGAGTAGCGCTATTTATTTAACAGACTAAACGTTTTAAGTTGATTATGTGGGATTCGGTAGCCAGTTGACGCCACTATTTAACCATTAATTGTTATTTTATTAACAGGACTAGCTAAGTGCGTCGAACTCGCACACGAAAAGTTCCGTACAAATTGTAGACAAATAGCAGCAATTTTTTGTATGGATAGATACTTTTTCTGACCTTATTTTACTACAAAATTGATAAATCGTTTTTTTATTTATTTATTGCAGGACTTTATCATTGAGCGACCACATCATGATGAAATTTGTTGCTTGAAACAAGTTTCATAAAAAAATATGCACTGAGCATGAAATCACTCCAGCGTCGCGAAAATAAAGCATGCATGCATGATATAACTAGGGATTGACACGTAAAATTTCTGGTGTAATTAATGTTATAAAACTAAATTCAAGCCATTAGTTTCGCAATGTAACTCCGGCCTCAAGTTTTGAGTAACCAGTCATTGATTATTCACAATTTGACAAGGGAACCCTAAAAGTGGTTATTCATAAAAACTTAAGCAATAAAAATACATTGAAGATCTAATCACAGATCAGGGACACCTAAATTAACTTTTTCGTGCGTCAAAACAATTTATAATTTTTTGGTTCATTTGTAACTAGCGGTCGAGGGTGGGTAACGTTATAAACCTTCATGTTATGTCTGTGAGTTTTTATATTTTAGGGTTAAGTTAATTGGAACCCTTAAGGGTTAATATACGGGAACTAAAAAGGTTGACCAAGTACGTCTGTCTGTCTTTGACCTAGCTTTGAGACAGGTCTAGAAAACTGTAATTTGATGAAATTTATGGTGCAATACTCTTATGTAAATTGGACGCTGATCAAACGGTCCAAGGTTCGATTCCCAACGAGGCAGAAATTTCAATAATGAAATGATATTTATGATATGATTTTGTTTTTAGTCTGTGTGTTCTCGTCTTTGTATATTGTCCATGGCACTAAAGAATAGAATTACAAGACGTAACCATTGATTCATACATATCTCTTAAAAACAAACAAACAACACCAATGTTACAAAGAGACATATACTCGATGACATATTAGGCCCATTATTTTTTTAGTGTATCTGCTGAAGTTATACATACTATGTAGTATGTAGAAATTCGTACATCCCTACATAGGTAGGAACGTACGAATTTATAAAATGAATAGTCTTTTTACCGAAATATATTTGGGGGTCAATGGCCACCCCAACTGTGTTGGAGTTTATGACTTGTTTACATTAATTTACGGCGGCCGCAGTCGCGACACTTATGGGGCTAATTCCCCAGCTTTCCAGCGTAGCGGGAAATAGCGATAGAAAGTGATTTAGTGGTGTATTACCTTTATACTGTTTCTTTATACCATCTACTGAATTAGTAAAAATTATAGAAATACCTAAAACCCAAATACCTACTAAAAATTCAATAAAGAAAGTTATGGCCTATGCCAAAGTCACAATAAAGATGAATCCAATTTTACCTGTAGTTAGGCTATGTTCTTAAATGGCTATTTTTTATTCGCCTATTTAGAAGTAAAAGTAGGTAAGACCTTTACTGAAAGAAGTAAGGAGGGAGGGGGGCAAATCTAAAGTAATGCTTACGTTACACATAGCTTATTACAATGTAACAACAACGTTGTAACAAAAACGTTACAATTGCCCACAACGTCATATTTGTTACAAAGCTATGGCGCGGATTTAATCGTCCTAATTAATATTATGTATCATGAATAGTTGGCATTGCGATGTGAGGCTCTCGTCGTACTGCACGCGAAAGAGTGCAAAGCGATAAGATGTTTGAATTCTATACTAGAGGAGGTATAGATCATCTAGTGTTAAAATAAATTTCTGTATACTTCTAAATATTTTTTTAACTTAATGAAGTAAATAAAAGTTGTGCCAAGATTGTTTACCTTTTAAATCACGACAAAAAAAACGAGGTATAGCAGTGTACGGGTTAAAGAACTTTTGAAATTGGATAAGTAGTCTAAAGATCCATACTATACAGAACCTTGAAAACATTACCTGTTTATAATAAAGGTATCGATCTACCAATACTTATTAAAAATCCGTCTAAGCGCATAATGCCCTAAGTCATTAGTACAAAACATTTTTTTATTGACTCGTTTCTATAGATAACGAAATTATGTATTTCTTAGAACTACACAAACCCGGGTCAGGTGTTCTGTGTAAGTGATGCGCAAACAATCTTGTTTACTTACTAGATTGAAGGATTATGGCCCCTACGGTTTGAAAACTGCTGAGCAGGTGCGACACTAGCGCCACTCTCACTTTAGTAATAAACTCGATGGGCTTTCGTTTTAAGTGATGTTTACTTAACAATATTCGCTGAATAGTACCTATTGCTGGCGATGCGTTAGGGCATGGTGTAGTAGGTATTTTATTTATAGAATAAAATAAACGCGTTATACTCAGTTCTATCTGTTAATGGACATACAGGAATTCGTGTAGTGTCATTTGAAATAATACGTGTAACGTTGACGTTGTAACGACGAATATTTAATCTAAAATGTCCACGTGATTAAAGCTAATATGCATTTGCATACTGCGTCCTTTGAATCGTTCTGCGACATTTAGTCGCGTCGCTGTCGCACATGTACATATACTTTAAGGCTTGTAACGTTGCATATCATTACTTTTACGTATTTGTTATATTGTAACAATATTCTGTTTTCTTTACAGGTAACAAAACAGATTACTTCATCCAAAGTTGCCTCAAGGGGAACGGAGCTCATTTATTTGTAAAGGTAACAAAATTCACACATTAAGAGTTGTTAACATCATTAAAGGGCTGGTTAAGTTATTAAGCACTAATGAGACAGTCAGCCAAGCGCGCAAACAGGACAATATATGAAAATCATACAACCTCACAATGTTAGCGCGCAAGAGGAAAGGTTCACACGCGTTTAGAATTAAAAAGTCATCAAAAACATATTACAACTAACACCTTACCACCCGTAAAGAAACATCATCACAAACAGTTTTAAACTTAATCATCAAAACATTACAGTCACAAATCCCAACTGTTTTCTCCTCCTGCATTTCACTTACGACGCAACGCAGTTGAAATTTAGTTTTAATTCTATGTAGTTAAAGTTCAAATTGGCTCGTCCGCTCGGTGATCCCGGAAACGCACCACAGGTTAAGGCTTTGAAACAAGTTTTGTCGATCTTTTTTCTTTTAGCTGCATTAACTTCAAAGGAGAGATTAACGTTTGTTTTACAGGATTTTGAACGGGATAGTCGAAGTCCCCCTTTTAAAATATTCGTCGTGGATACGGTTTTTATTATCTTTTTCCCCTTAGTTTTTGAATTTAGCACAATAGCTTATGAAATATTGCAGTTATGGAAAATTTTTCGTCTGTCCTTCCGCAGTCGGGCTGTAAATGGTTTTTGTTTAAACTCATTTCGGTTTTTTTATTTTTCTGTATCTGTATTCGCTGTTTACGAAAATTCTATTTTTATTTTACATAAAATATATTATACATGCATATTGTGTTCGTTTTATTTCTTCGAATCATATTTGCATAGATAATCTATTTCCCCTTGTCTGCGACCCGTGGCTTAGTGGTTACTGTATCGGACTGTTGCCGCCGACTAATGGCTCCTAGGTTCAATTCCCAGTGAGGCAAAAATTTAAATGTCGAATTCACATACCACACTAGTCTCACATTATTTCCACACTAGCTATGAATCTGCAGCGTTATTTATTTCAATAAAAAAAAAACTCCTGATTTTGCCGACAATATTTTTATAACTAAAGAACTTTTTTTCTGGTATTCTTTTTCCCAGTAAGAAATATAATAAAGATGTTGACTGTACCTTGTCTGCTGACGCTACATCGGCAGTAAAGACAGGACCGAAGAACATTCATTACAAGCAAGCATCCTCTGTGCGTCGCTCATCACCTTACGGGACTTTAGTTCTTTACTAGGATGACCAACACGCAGAATATTATCGGATAATATGGTTAAAAAACATGAATTTGTAAGTAAAGGTATATCAAAAATCTTTTTAAAATTTATAATCGTTTGCCTGTGTTGTGCAGTTTAACGACACTAAAAATTTTTTTGCTTGTCCTGTTTATTTTGATTTGTAGTGATTGATATAAAAGTAATTTCTAATCGTAAATTTGATTCGATATATTTTTAAAAGAGGACGTAACATAACCTGAATATGACAAATGAGGTTTGTAACTTAGTATGTCAGTCTTTCTATCCTAGAAACAATGTTTTTTTTTGTGATTTTATCTTTTGTGAATATTTTATGCGGCAAACTAGACATTTGTGTTGCAATAATAATGCTTTTTTATTGCCAAACATTATATCTAGCTTACATATCAAAATCCCATGTTTTAGTTTTACCAAAATGCTTTCGAATCCCAAATAACTTGTCACCACGATTACTCATCATAAATTACAGTCCTAAATTACCCAAAGCCATGGTCACCCTACAATTAAGGACTGTCCGAGCCCGTCCAAGTTTACGTGCCATTCGCAGCCGGATGGCTTTGAATTTATACGACCTACTTGCGAAGCTTCTAACACCCCTTACATTGTATTGTCGGTATCGTACTCTCTACATTTCGTCGGGCTATGTCCTTTACAGACTATACGCGGAAAACGCGCAAAAAAAAACAAAAAAAATATATTTCTAATGCTGAGTCATCTATCTGAAGCTAAAGCTTCAGGATGGATGGATAAGTAATTATGAGTTACGGAACAAACAAAAAGATATTTTATGACATTACGATGCATCTATCCCAGCTGAAAGTGAATAAACATCTACACATTTGACATTTAAATCTAAACAGGCATTACGTTTTAAGATGACTTAAATTTGTTTCTACGCCACTTCAGTCACATAAGTCTTTCACACTTCAGTTTTAGTGCAGTGTTTGATTTATGAGCGGTTTTATTTAGACGCTTCGTATTTTAGGTATCCCTAAGTCATTTATGACTTTTAGAATATCGTAACATTTTGTAGTTTACGTAAACAAATACCTACTAAAAATAGAAAAAGAATTGCTTCACTTAATCATCGATGACAATGTAAGTTCACGCGTGTCACAATAATTCCTAATGATTCACAACGTTTTAAAAGCGTGCCGTCTGAAATGTCCTAACGCTCATTATTCTGTGAGGTTTATGTGACGTTTTACAAAACCTAGTTACGCGAGGCACTTGTGGTGTTTTTATCTCTATGTTTCGGGAATAAGGCTCAAATTCGCTTGTGGTGTGATTAACGTGATTACGCGTTCCCTGAATTCCAACGTGAATATGACTCTTATTCTCAAAAAGAGCAGTTATATAGCTGTTGTAAGACACTGACTGACTTATGCTGGATTTAAGTGGATTCTACTTTGTTTCACGGTAACTACTCGTATGTTTCCTGCTTGAAATAATGAGTATTTAACATTATTTTTAATAAATAGTACATGTTCTGTGGTAGCTCATTTATCAAACAATAGACTATAATTACTCGTATGTACTCCTTCGATATTACTGGCTAATGTTAACGTCAACTGACAGTCAAGGAGTGTTTGAAAATGAAAATATTTTATCTAAATCGGTGCAGTACGGTTTAATGTAATGACTTAATACAGAGACAATAAAAAAAAAGTTTTTTTTTTCCTTATAAATTATAGCTCATGTGCTAATCTAGTGTTATCCTAATATATGAGCTATATTAGAGTAAAGTTTCATGTAATTAATTTCACTAGTTTAAGCGTAAAAGAGTAACAAACATACATACAAAATACAGAAGTCCACAGGTAGTGTCCATAAGTCCGATTTTCACAAAAACGTGAATGAACAGGTATAACAACAAAACCGAAGACTGTTTATCATGAGAGGGACCATAAAAGCATGCATTAGCATACGCGAACATGTTTTAACGATATATGGGAACATGTTAATTTTGGCTTCTGTTAAGTCCATGGGCTTATACAAGGCTTGAAAATTTGAACCCATTGAAAATGACTGATTAAAATATATGTTACTTTACTTTTGATGTAAACCGAATTAGCTTGACCATAGTTTTTTTTTAATTTTGCGTCATTTTTAGGAGGACTTTATCTGCATTGAATGTTTTAGCAACTTGAACCGCAAACCATGAAATAAATTTAGTTTTTTTTTTAACTTGACTTATTTTTAAAACAGCTTTAATTTTCATAGCAGTTTTGTGAATATTTAAGCAAAGGCTGCGTCTATATATTTTTTTGTCTGTGTATGCGATATTGAAGTTATGAAACACTGAATTCCGTTGCAAGGTTTTCGTAAAACTGCAAAATAGGACAAGTTAAAAAAAGTAAGCTAGTTTATCTATTTTTGTAATGGAAAAAAATATTTACCACAATGAAAATAAAAGATAAGGTTTAAATTATTCGTAACTTTAAATATGCCAACGTTCGTACTACTTCAAATTGATAAGCTTATCAGAACATTTTAAATATGCTAATACGTCCTAATGTATCAAGTATGCATTAAATTTATTATAATGGGATGATAAGAGTTTTTTTCACCATTCTTATCGGAAGCTAAGGAGTGATTCTGGTGTCCTTGAACTTTAAAAAGTCGAGCTTAATGGT
>LGAG01000309.1:97499-119746 GCA_001278395.1 Lerema accius | reverse complement strand
ACGAATACCAAAACATAACTCTTAGTACAGTCACAGAAAACGTTTATTTTGCTTTTTAATCAATTTAATTTTTACTAAGGGAGATTCACATACCAATTTTTTTTCCCTGCAAAAACGATTTCCTATTGTTTAAAAATCCAAACCAACCAATGACAGTTAACCGTTGAGCAATGAAAATTTAAATAACTACATGGGGTCACAATGGCTAGAAGATGAGAATTTTGTAGACTTTTGGTGTATCCATAGTGAACGTCATCGAACTACAAATGCCATAGAATCTTGTCATTTAAAACTAAATACTACTGTGCCGAAAAACGCAAATTTATATCAGCTTCTGGTAGCGCTATAAGAAGATGCAGCCTTACAAATACTACACTTAAACGTGTTTAATAAGACTGACTTTGATTTAAATATACATTATTTTATCTCACATTTCACAGCATTTTTATTACTGACTGTACCTTCATACCATTTTACTAATTTTGGGATTCGTTTATGAGTGGTATTCGTTCGGAATAGAATTTTACTGAGATAATTAACTGATACCAGTGGTATTAGTTTTTTGGTATTAGAACGGAATAGGTCATACATCCTAATGTATCAAGTATGCATTAAATTTATTATAATGGGATGATAAGACTTTTTTTCACCATTCTTATCGGAAGCTAAGGAGTGATTCTGGTGTCCTTGAACTTTAAAAAGTCGAGCTTAATGGTGTTACAGATTTATTGTTTTTGAATATTTTATTTTTAAATACAATAGGAGTTATTAACGATGATAATTAGTAGCATGTTTTGTGTTTTAGTAATCTGTCTTAATTTCAGGAAAATATGATAATGGTACCATATTATAACTTTTTTTTTATCGTTTTTCTGAAATACGTTGATTATATCCATCATTACTATCTAATGTCGAATAAATTTCGTAGTGATATTTATAATAAAATGTAATTTTTATTAACTTTCTCATACACTCATATTTTATTCTATTGTTTTTTTGGCCTTATAAATCTTTGCCCACATACTAAATTACAAGTTTTTTTCTTCTAGTACCAAGGGCCTTAGTTCGGAAGGAAGTCTGACAGACGGACAGACAGACATAAAGATAGATAAGGCGAAACGATAATAATTCCGATTTTTCCACAAAAGTAGATAAAATTACACAACACTATTAAATTGTTTTTCAACGTCAGAAAATTACAATAATTATGGTGTTAGTTCCATTCCAAGAAAACTAAATATGAATAAAATAGAACAAGTTTCTTTATCAACACCCACGTTTGAAGAAATAACAGGCACTTTTTGTATAGATTACAGAAAGCCTTTGTTTATGTGAATACTAATTAAGGGGGCGTTCAAGTATTAAGTACTTAAACCTTTTTAGTTAGAAGACAGCTATAAAATGGAGTTTGTTGGCAATTTTATTTTTTTAGGGGTCCCGGGTTCGATTCCTGGCTGGGGTAGATATTTATGTGACAGATTAAAGTTTGTTCTCCAGTCATGGCTGTTAGTGATGTGTTATTTGTGTTGTCCATGCCACCCGTGACACAGGGAATCCTACTGCGGGGGTATGACTGTGTTAGCGTTTATTTATTTCTTTATATTTCTAAGCTAATTATTGTAGAAATGTAAGCATAGTTCTAGATATTTAAAATATAATTAAAAGAGAAAGTAGAAAGAAAAAGGGCAACAAAAGACAATCGCATTGCTTAACAGAGTGAGTCCCCTCTTCTTTCAAAGCTTTTAAATTAATTAAACACCTAAGCGCTTTTTGCGAGTTTGAATTTGAGCCAGCATTCTTTTAACAACACCCTGTATAAACAAAGGAGGTATGGCGCTTGCACTTCGGTGAGGTATGGCGTTAGTGTTAGCGATATTACTAATTAAAGGTATACTTATACCTAGACGTAGGAACGTACTGACGCGAAGTGGAATTGCTAGATCACTCAAAAAGGAGAAAAATTATGTTATTGTTAGCTCGGTAAGGGCTTTAATGACGAATATATGGACCTTGTACCAATTCTCCTCTGTAACAACTCTCCTAGATCTCCCCTATATACGTATTTTTTACACCATTTTTTAAGATAACTTTTTCCTTCGTACATTTTGCTTTATACGTTTATTTTAACTCCAACTTTTTTGTTGTAAAGTGGGTGGTAATGTAAACAAAGATAATTGAATTTGTGAGTCAACATTGCACTTAGTTAAAATAAATATTCTCTGGGATGTTTTTCGTTCAGAAAAAAAAATAGTTTTTGTACCTGTGAGATTCGGTTTTTAGCATTCTTCATATTACAATTGATATTTCCCGTTAAATATTAAATAATAAGTATTCTATGTACAGATTTGTCCTCTGTCGCTTGAAAAACGAATATACGAAGTGTCACCTAATTTATTCCAATGGTTTCTACGTCATGCCCAGACACAAAGTCAGTCATATGATAATCAAAAAAAATGTTTTGGCTTACAGAAATAAATTTAAAGAATCCAAAAAAACAGTTAAGATATAAACTGATTAAAAATAAAGTGTGAATCTCTACGATTCATGGCAGTAAACTGAAGATAATAGTATGTGAAAAATACAAGAGACAATACAATAGCACAGAGATGTACAGTTACGTGCAATGAAAAGTATACACGGGCAGATTTTTTAAATAAATATCCACTCTGGAAATTTTACAAAAAATAGCCACTAATAATTAATAATAATTCACACTATGTATGTGGATACATAGTATGTTACAGTCTACATATACATACGTACGTTACAGTTATCATTTTGGAATAGGTGGCTATTAAAATAGAATTATCCACTATCCTTGCCGCTAAGAAAGGGAACATACCCTAAAGGAAAATTTCAACTGTTCATGGCAAAGTGGGAGGCTAAGTGTTGCTATAAATCTGTTCGTAGAAAAACAACGTAGCTTTTGCTCTAATTTGATGCCGGGTTTTCGGCAAATTTCCCTTGTAATGGCTAGTAATAATTTGCTGCATCTACTACACCTTATTTCTTGTTCAAAATATTTTCAAGATGAAATATTATACGTTGGCGTGAAAACATATTCTGTTAAAGTACATACCTACCTATTTGTGTTTAGCACAAAGCTATAATTTTTTTCTTAGTATTTTAAAAAGGTATCGTGTACGAGTTAGTTTGCATAAAGGATCTGAGGTAATTTTCGGAACTACTAATCCCTTTTTTATGTTTATAGCACCCGTAGAGGGGCACACTAATTTAAAATGAGTTTTTGTCGCCATTTTTGAATTGATACAAGTAAACATCAAATGCGTAATATGTGTAAATATTATTATTACTACAGCGTAAAAATTTTCAATTCACTTTGCATTTAAATTTCGGACTACATATGAACTTTCTGTAAACAAAATACACACTGGGTAAGTACTTGATTATCCGAATCCAGATTTAATTATTTTTGCCACCGATAATTAAACATCCCCACTTTTCCCGCCGCAAAAACCGCTGAAGTATTTTAGTTGAAAATATCACATAATATTGTTTCAATAAAGCAACCTCTGATATTTATTCGACATTTTATTTAATGCCTGCATCACCGTTCACCGATCCTGAAAGCCCTTTCTGAGCTTGCAATTAATATTTCCTACTTTTAATAAAAATGTAGGTAATATTATTTTCTTCGTTTAAGAATAATAGTGTAACTGGCTATGGAATCAAATCAAAAGATATGATTTAATTTAGATCTAATTCAGCTTTGTTGATTTTGAATATATTAATTTATTTTCCAATTATTATATCGCTTTTCTATTCGGGCGTCTAGAGGAAATCACTGAAACGATTTTAATATTATCTGCTTGGCATAGCGACAAAAAAGAAAATTAAATATAAAATCGACAATCGTACACCAGAATTAATCTATACTAATAATATAAAGCTGAAGAGTTTGTTTGTTTGAACGCGCTCATCTTAGGAACTAGAGGACCCATTTGAAAAATTATTTTAGTGTAAGTCCATTTATCAAGGAAGGTTATAGGCTATAATATAACATCATGCTAGGATGAATAGGAGAAGAGCAGCAAAAAAAAAATATTGCGAAAACAAAAATTACGCGAGCGGGGCCGCGGGCGCTTACTAGTAATATAACATACCTAAAGAAGTAACAAAAACACTATATATTTGTATATATTTATATACAAAGAGTATATACCGCTAAATTTAAACATGGACTTGGAAAAGAATTTGTATATTCAACAGTTTCGTTTGTATATTCAATTAAAGAGTGTCCGTTTGTTCAACGAACAGCTCGCCTGGGTCTCTTTCACCTACAAACGGCTTGCGGTAAAGAATTGAGGAATATTTAATGGTCTCGCTTCTAGAGTGCAGTACTGAATGGCTGAAACGATTTACAATGTATTTACGTTTAGAGTACCGGGAGGTACTTACTTCTAAGTAGTTTTTTAAGAAAAGTAAATGACATTTTATTTGGGATTCAACATTCCCTATCAAGATATTAAATGGTTAGTTAAATGGTGTATTTGTAAAGTAAAAGTATGGCTTAGTTGTACGGAAAAAAAATTGCAAAATTATAGTCCAGCTTAGAAAGCCTTTAAGATGAACTTTTGGGTTCTCCGATCAGTTCAAACGTTGACGATGTATAATTTTGTATATCGTTCTTTTAGTATTAGGTACAATATAAATTTGTCGAAAGTATATATTGATCGTTATGTGTGTAGTGTAATACAGGTGAGAGTAGTTTAAGCAAGTTGGCCATTTTGCTATTTAAAATATAGATTCTGTCCGTCTCTGTCAATCTCAAATAACAAAATGTCTGTTATGCACTCCATCCGATTCTCGTTTACTCCTGAAATAATTAAGAGAACAGTAGCCAGTGTTCAATGTAATGCAATGTAATCAATACACGAAAATATTCGTGTTCCCGAGGTTTCCGGTTTCGAATTATTTGCAAGTGGAATTCGGACAGAATGTCGAGTTGCAAACAGAAATTACGAGATTGTAGCTCCGATTTCGAATCTATCCCGAATTGTGTTCGAAAACCAACTATACACTTCATTGAATCCTGGTTTCATTAAATTGTATGCGTAGCTTCTGGTCAGCTGATGACCTTGCTGTTCCAAATTCGAATCCTGGAAAATTTCAGTTACTTGACCTTAGTCCCATTTGCTTACCAAATCCTACTAATATTATAAATGTGAAAGTTTGTAAGGATGTTTAGGAGTTTGGATATTTGGATGTTTGTAGGTCCTTCACGCTCTAACCGTTGAACGGATTAAGCTGAAACTTAGCACACAGATAGTTTGAATCCAGGAATAGAACATAGGATAGATTTTATCCCGTTTACAGGTTCCCTAGGGATGAATTCTACACTTCCGTGGGCAAAGCCGCGGGGTATGGTCTAGTTCAAAATAAGTTTTAAATGTATTAAAAATATGATTTTTATCTCGATCGGGTTTCAAATTCATCAGTTCTATGGTAAAACCTATAATGACATAAATATATCCAATTTTAGATTCAAATGTATTTCGGCATTGAATACATGACAGTACACGTTAGCCAGAGAATGTCACATTAACAGGTTAGACGCCGAATGAAGCCTAAGATCATCTTGCTTATGGTCTAAGTCCTATCTCTAGGGGTCTGCTTATAAGATCAACTTTTCTGTTTTTAGATAGGCAAGCCACAGACTGCTTCAAGATATTTCGTTCAATAAGTTCAGGAATTTAGCAAAGATATAAGTTACCGATAGTTTGACATTTTATGTAATCTCAATCTAATTACTAATCTTATATCTGCCCTTTACTTGAAGTTTTATGGCTTATGATACAAAATTCAATCGTGACTAGATCTATAATTCGTGCTTGACCGAATCATGTGAAACTGGATTTAACTAGACCTTTCAACAATTTTATAGAGCAAAATTTTTAACTGTACGGTTTTAATTTAAAATATTGACGTTTCTTAATCGAAATCTCGATTTAAAAATTCGTTGAACACGTCAAAATGATTTCACTTCTTTATTTTCTTATTTATTTATCAAATACTGTTTTCTTAAATTCCACAGAAAACAATGACATGCAAAATGAAAATAACCAATTTTCGGAACGGAAATTAAAAAAATTAATAACGTAAAAGCTTACGATTATTCAATTTTTCCCGTAAGTAGAAACAGGCTTCCAAAATTTTCGTTAAATTAATTTCCAAAATGTAGGATGAATTATAAATTACCATGATTGTCTCTTTGGTAATCGTATCCGATTCGAATACAGACCCATGGGAAATCATTGGTTAGTACCTGTCGAAAATTATTTTCATCTTTTGATGGATTCAATCACACAATCTTATGTTCTTTTTATTTATAAAATTTACCTTTCCTTCTTAATTTAACAAACTCCATGTGTGTTAATTTTAATGCGATGTTCCATCATAGATTTTTCATGAACAAATTAAGAATTCGATAGTATTATAAGGATGTTCCAAATAGCCGCATAGCCTAGTTGGTTGTAACGCTGCCTGTGAGGTGAGTGGTCCCAGGATTGATTCCCGGCGAGGTAAACATTTTTGAATATTATTTGTATTGTCTATGCTATCCGCAACACCAAATCTTTGTGCATTGATAAAAAAACAGTTTACTAAACCATCGATTGTTTAATCGTTACTAAAATGAATTTCTGTGATATTTTGTTATTTGTTTTCAAATACTTAAGAAGTACATTTTTTTCAATATCACCATATTATTTCCTAGTCCACTATACTGTTATCCTCTACGCCTACCGAATTACAATGACAAAAGTTACCAAGTCACGCATTGCATATTTTAAATACTTGTCCTTGATAAATCAAGAAAACCAGCCCAAAAGAAGGTAGTTCTTAATCAGCGTGTCGAAGGCTTATTGGAAAACTTTTTCAGCGAATAAATAGTTGCGATCCCCTGGACAGAAACAACATTCAAGAGGCTAAGGCAATTGTTATATTCGCTCAGGGGTACAGAACAACGATAAATTTAAAATGTCTATCAAAGATAACTTAAGAAATAATCTTAAAATTTTTTGACATCATTTTAAAGATTTTAATAGTTTCAGACTTCGTTTTTAATTGTTTTTAAAATTTATAATTCAATTTTAACCATTACCTACTGACGAAGCCAGTATTCGATCCTGATTGAATAAGGAATTCGTTGGTTATATCATATTTTCAAAAGCATGAACCTTTTGATAGTTGTTATCAAAACTTAAAAAAATAAACCATAGTTTTTACACATTCACATGGGTTCTTTGTTTTTCTAATTATGTAGAATTTTTCAACTTCAAACAGATAAGTGTTTTTTTTTTAATTTCACGACTCCCTACTTTTCTTTTTGTAATTCCTTACTTTTCCGTCTGTCAACTATTTTATTGACTTTTAAAAATATCTATGGTTTTAATTAAAGTTCAAAGTTACTAACCTCGCTGTTAACTCGTCGCTCAACTGTATCGTTCGCACAAGTTAACCTAACCATCTAGAGGCTAATAGTGTTGTGCGGAGTTTAACAAGAGTATTTCCCGTGGGGGCTCCGGACCGCTGTCCGTTTACGGGTTTTCGTTAATCGTTTCTTGTCTTGTTGTTATATTTGATTTGTTTCTTGATCTTACTTGAGTTCCAAGTTTTGTGGTTTAGGTTTGACAACCTATATGTTGTAACTGTAATGGTTACAGTCTCATGCTGCCGTTTAAAGAGTCTTAGGTTAGATGCCCAGTGAGGTATATTGAATGAGTTTAAATTTTTGTTCGCGGTTTGGGGTTTTGTGGGTTGACCATGGCATTATATAGAGAATTCTAGAGTGGGGCTATGAGAGTGTAGCGTCATTTATTTATTAATTCAAACATTCCAATTTGTTTTCGTAAAGACTACCGGTTCGACTTTAAGTGTTATGTCAAAATTTAAATATAGCTGAGAAGGATTGGAAGAAAGAGCTACATGTACAATATCAATAATCTTATTACTTTACTATGCAAATGTAATATTTAAAACATTAATTTAATCTTTTTTGGCATTTATGTTAGCTTTAATGGATGGCGCCCCCATTAACGTTGCTAGGTTTGAAAAAGTATAATAAATTAAAAGTCATCTGAAAAACTGACACTCACAATAAGATAATAAATGAGAGAAGATCTTATCATCAGCTTTAGAGTAATGCTAAAAAACATGAATAATTTGGTTGGATGTTTTGTATACGGCACCTGCTACTAGATATATTCGTTACGCAATTAGGAACTTAGCTTCATGAATATAAAGTAGAAAATGTAATGGATTTAGGATAGATGTGGGCAGGCGGTTGGAATCAAACGTTGGTATTTAAATGTGTTTTTTCTCTTAAATTTGATACATTAATCTAACGATATTAGTTATGGGTATTACTTTAATACTGTAATTGATATTCTGTGTGATATGATCTGGACTGTTAGTTACGTGAGATAATATTTCATATATTATTACATAAAAGCTCGTTATTTTTGAAAACTAAAACATTTTCTGGTTTAAATAACTATAGCCTCTACTGTTCTGTTGTTGAAATTCAACCTTAGCTAATTATGTTAAAGATTTTTTTTAAAAACGAATAAAAAGAAATACTACACTGTTAAAAATCGAACTGTAACTCAATAAAGAACTTTTTCAAAAATCACGTTCTTAAAAGCTAGTAACAAAGCTATCACATTTTCAATAAAAATGTTCATATTTTCAGAATCAAAAGAATTGTATATTGTAACGGTTGTATCATTACGAGCTTTTGTTTCGCGTCTATTTTGTGGGAACAAATAAGCAACAGTGAATGAGGAAGGCTTGTTTTACTACTCAATGGGATCTCTTGGTATTCACAGAATTCGCATAATGCAAAGAAAAGAGCATTGGAACTTTTTTTACCGATGTCTCTTTGTCATCCAGTTACTGTTTGTTGTGTCCTTATCCTGAATTCGCTTTACCTAAAGACCTAGTTTTAAATTACCTACATTATTCATCATAAAATAGCTAAGTACAAGTCGAATTACTTGAACGCCACCATACAATTATGCCAAAATTACGCTGAAAAAAACATTATTGTTTGAAGCTTCTATAATTTTTTAACTTTTTCGTTTTTAATATTGTATAAATTATATCGATACAAAATTTTAAGGAAATTTCATTGTCTGTCACATCCATACATCGGTTAAAGGCATCGCTAACAAACAGGAAACGGAAACAACACAACAAAATAAAAGCTATCCGCAAGCTATCGCTTCTCGTAATATATTTCGCGATAGGACACCGGACGTAAAAGCATCAGTTGTAATAATTAATTAAAATCACCTTGTTTTTCACTTCCACATTATTCAGATTTCAATCGTAAATCCACTGCACAATGAAATGCCTGGGGCTCACAGTATTTCTTTTTTTGTTCCCTTTTACGTAAGGGTGTGACCACGTTCGCTACATTTATGAGACGATTTTTGTGCGACAATCCTAAGGCTGTTACAGATGAGCTGAGTTGGTGTATGCAGGTTTGTTTCTGCATATTATTTCTACAATAATAGTCTGAGTAAATTTAATAAACGCAAAAAGCATAAAGCAGTGTTAACATTATTATTTCATTATTAAAATACTGCTTACATAATATGCACTTGAATTGCACCTGATTTAACATCGGCTGCATTCTGTAATTTAAAAAAATAAGCATACATACTCATAGCCCTACATTAGGATTCCCAACACACATCAAACACCCAGACAAGTCCCTAATCAGAAATTTAAATTCATCATTCAAACTTTTGCCTCGCTGGAAATTGAACCCAGGACCTAACGAGGATTCACCACAGTAACCATCACGTATGGGTCATAAAAAATGTATGATATATTTTAATATTTTCAATTCCCATATTCATAACTTTTCGTCATCACTAACTCGCCAATCGCCATGCAGATTCTATTTCCCAGTCGCAAGTCTATTCCGGCCTAACAGATATTGAGATAAAACAGAAGTGTGTCAAGCATACGCCTTGTTTCCTACGAGATGGGGAGACCTAGTTTCTGATCCAAACTTGGTCAAGGATGAGATTTTTACAGCTTGTGCAAACAATTAGGACGTGTTTGTGTTTGGAATACGTTTTATTTTTCTGTGGCAGAACTGAAAGCGTTGCTATTCTTTCCTGTTTCTTAAGAAGCTGGGAGAGTTGTGCGTTCTTTAGGGGTTTAAGTAGATTTTTAATTTTTAGTGTCAACGAAGAAATAAATGACTATAATAATCTTTTCTTAAGCTTGACTGGTAGTCTGTTAACGTCAACTGTCTGTCGATCCTTCCATCTGACGACTGTGTAATAAAACGTGTAATTGTGTGAGTTCTGTCTTAAATTTAAAAATAAATGTATTTGTACACATATTAAACGAAATTAAGTATTTGTATGGAGTAAGTTGGAGTAAAGTTGTAAGTTCAGTGACTTAAAAGGCCTTTTTTGTTTCAGGTACACTAATCTAGAAAGCATCAATTTCAAACAAAACTATCAATGAGGTAACATTAGAATAATTTGACTATGCTTTTCAAACTCTAGGTCATTATTTCTTGACCAACATCGCTACGGTTATGTGTCAATTGTTACTGATATCAATGGGCAATGATGACCACTTAATATCTCGTTGCTTGTCTACGTGTTCGTCGGCTATTTATAAACCTTAACTATTAGGTATTTTAACGAAAACTTCCTATTTTGCTACGCATGCGTATTTTATCTTTTTATTAAAGTACTCTTTGTTTGTATTTATAAAAGACAATATCGTTGTACAATATTATTAATTTATACTATCTCTTATTTTACCTACTAGGCATGCTTTATTGTAATTAATAAGAATATTCGAATTTAACATATGAATAGTCGCTATAATAACAAACGACAAGGTGTATTACGATACAATACTAATCTAAATTCTGTTCAAAATAAAGAAAATTCAATTGGATTCTCAAATAGCGGTCTTATTGCTAAACACTTAAACTACGATTTGTATCAGGTACCCTTTAAACTAAGAATAACCCTTCTTGTAGGGCGCATAAAGTTCAAAATACAACACTACATGTTTAAAGAGAGAATGTACTAAAAAACATAGAACAAAACAATATACGAATCCCACCTTAATCCTATGAGGCCCGTATCAATAGGTCATTAGCATAAAGAATCGAGAATAACAGACAATCAGCTTGTATTGACTGCTCGTGATACTAGCCGCAACTACAAACTAAAATCAACGCTATGCCAATGTTACAAAGTCCTTTCTTCTTTGTTAGTGCAGCGATAGTTACACAAATACCATAGAGTTGTGGATTAAATAGACATGACAGTAATATTTTGTTGAAAATAGGCAGACTGATGCAATTTTAAAATTAAAAATTTAAATTGCAGTCAGTGTCTTGTGTTAATAGTTCACAATATGCAATTTAGCTACGGTAATTCGCTACTATGCACTCAGATCTTTATTATACAGCTATTGATGTTAATTTTATCAATATTCTGATATGGTAATTAATAATTATAAGTAATTGTAATATAATATTCCACAATCTGTATATTCCGCTATCGACATTTATAATTATCTTTATCGATATTTTGAATAATTGGCTGAATATTTTATTACCTTCGCTTAAAACGACATTGTCTATGGAACACATGTTGAAGATAATGTCTATGCCTACAAATTTGTCATCGTCATGTCTATTTTAAAATAAGTCTATGGTATCAAAAGTCGTGCGTCGCACAAACACTGCTATTTCGTGTTTGCAAAAAGAATCCGTGTAAGCGTTGCCGCGGTAATAGGATTTGCTTAAGCTCATTATCTTTCAAGCACGACCACTTAAAGCAAAGTATAAGTTTGCTTCAGGTTGCTTCAGGTTGCTTCAGGTTTGCTTCAAGTTGCTTCAAGTTTGCTTCAAGTTGCTTCGAGTTGCTACAGGTGTGTAGCGCAACCGAATTCGGTAAATTCGAAAACTCGACTTAACTTTCGAGTTTGTAATTCAAATTGTATTTGGTTTTGTTCGCGAAGTTTTGACATCGACTGTAATAATCAGGAATGAAGATTGGGAGGGCATCGTTCTGTGAAATCACTTACAACTTACCGTGGCTTGGTTCGTTTTAGGGAATAAGTATTGTCAAGTAGGTACTATGAATTAAAGTGGGTTAAGATTCCAAGGGTAGATAATTAATATTTAAAAAGTTTATCGTAAGGTACTTCGATAATTAAAATTTTATGTAATTAAATGAAGAGGTAATAAGATCAAGTATTACGGAAGGTGGGGTTGAGTAGGTATTTCCATTTTGTATGGGGGGATATACTTACTCAAATATAGTGTATAGTTTTAAAAATAAAACATTCATTGTTTACGTTGAATATAGCCAATGTAAAGTATTCCTTAGAATAATTCAAATACGTTAGAATTTTCCTGAGAGAGCACTTACTAATACCTATTAGTTATTCTGTGCTTGAATTTATTGTTTTGAAAAGAAAACCATAAAGTGAAATGGCAATAATAAAACCTTGTATTTATGTAACTAATTATAACTTAGCGTAGTATTGAAATTGAAGACCTTGTTGTATGGTCCAAACACAAAATTTAATTTTTCTGATAGCTCAGATTTTTTTTTTATCTAACAACTAAACTACATTGACACATGTGTAATGATTCTGCATATATCTTGAGTCTATTCAAGAGTTACAAAGACGAAGAAAGTCTTCAGTTTGCTTATTTTAACGGGTTCCTTATTGCGTTATTTTTCCGAAGAAAGAAATTTGAACATTTACTACTACGGCCTTAGTATATACAAACAAATATGAATTTTGAGTTAAGTAGTGTGAGTCATAGCACTAGAGCATATCTACTAAAAGGACTAAAACCTAAGTACCTACATTCTAGTAATGAGACGTGAGTCACGCGATCTCACAAGAAAATCTATTGTTGAACATTTTCCTTTACTAAATTTCTTTTATATCCTATTTTCACATTATATGACACGGTTTTGGCAAGTTGCCTATCTAGTATCTAT
Source organism: Lerema accius (assembly GCA_001278395.1). NCBI lineage: Eukaryota > Metazoa > Arthropoda > Insecta > Lepidoptera > Hesperiidae > Lerema > Lerema accius. Next base: position 106,718 of record LGAG01000309.1, on the reverse strand, counting down.
GTCTTAAGTTCTTTACCTAGTATACTTAAACATAAATGTATATGCAGAGGGATGTTTCAAGGAAACTTGGCAGTGAATACTAGACGACCATGATTGTTGAAGTCAATAAGCGTTGCTGCTAACACACCAGTGCGTAGATTGTCTGTTTATTTATTAACTAATATCATGAAAATAAAATTCCAGCGTAGTAATCCTAACATAATCAATTGACAATACCAGACTTTTCAATTTCCTATCTATCAATTTATTGTACTGAAAGTTGGTAAAATTCGAAGTTATAAAGACTTAACGCAATCAACGTTGATGTAATAATCATATTTCAACTGCTCGTCCAATAAAAACTATATACCTTTAGTAAATCCTATGTTAAACAACTTGTGTTGCACCTATATCTGTGTGTTCTTATGATCATGATAAGCTAGATCTGCAGGTAAAATTAGATTAAAAGACCGAAGCCTAGGATAAGGCCAATAAAAAGCCTTATATGTATAAGTAGATACACCCGCGACCTCTCCTGCCTTACGCCAAGATTAGCGAAAGCTCACGTCAATACGTGTTGTAATTTAATTACGTTCGGATTCTGTAATCATTGATTTACCACCATCTGACCGTTACGACCGGTAATTAGGCAAGACAATGACCTTTTGATCTCTAATTACGCTATTTAACTATTACGATAATGGTGAAGTAACAAATATAAAAAAATCCGATAGCTAAAAATTTTAACACTTTCCTGTCACTATCAATGGAGATGATGAATGACACTGCATATGTTGAAATCTGTCAAGCTGTTTAGGCTGTAGAGCATCCCAAAGTAATGGACGTGCGGTCGAAAAACATTACCCACCTTCTGGCGCAATCGGTTAAAAACTTGTGTACTTAGGTATGTGTACGATTGATGTAAACTGAATATAATATATTTTTTTTTATTTTATGTAAAAAAGGAAATAAGAATGTTTCTTTGTTAAAAAAATAACAAAAAAGTTATTTAACACAAGTATTCAATTCATAAATATAGAGAAACAATGTCCCTAACGGGTTTTTTCTTCTATAGTTTACAAAGTACCATACCGGCCATATCATTATTCATTTTGGAACATTAAACATAGTTTTAAGTACCTCAGTGAAATGCTCCCACAGTTTAATGGGCTATTATATTGTTTAGACATTGTAGCCGCATCTTCCGACAAAACAAATCGAAATTCCTTCGCATTGCTAATCCATTTCATAGATTAGAAATATTGATTCAGTTGCGATAAAAACAATTGATCGATTAATCTGTATCGGCCTCATAAAAGCTCTGTGCCGCTTTATTAATCTGTGGTTGGTTCGTATCATCAGTCAAACTATTTTTATCTACACACAAACTGGTATATGAAATGGTTTACCATTATTACATCCGTGTTTTAGTATATTAGCAAATGAATAAGCGAACGTAGGTGCTAATATCTTATAATCTTATAACGTCCATTATTCACGTATTTTATAGCCAAGTGTGAAAATCTTCGTGTGAAATATTGTTAGAGTTTTTATGACATATTGTCTTAGGTTAATTAAAATTTTATCGTTCGGATTCTAACACCACTCTACTTATCTTTGGAGTGTCATAAACTAATGGATGGAAGTTCAATAAAATTGACAACCGTGGTTTTATCTATATTTTTTAATTATAAACCTACGTAGAGATTCAAATAACTTATTAGATATAAAAATATAAATGCAGAAGTGACATAGACAGAAAAAGACAAGCGTTCTGGATATCCGTTACTTCACTCTTTCTATCATTTAAGATCTACAAACAAGTACTAATTAATAGAAAAAAAAAACATTTTTAAACATTTTGGGAGTTCGGGATACCATAATAAAAATATTTAGGGTCCACAATGCCACACAATGAAGACGAATCTGATGACACCTCATATATGAAAATCTGTCAAGCTGTTTGGATTGTAGAGCGTGCTAAAGAAATAGACACAGTTCAAAAGTGATTCTAGAAGGGTAATAACTGAACAGGTAAGAATCTTATAAACAAGCTCAACTAGGAGTCCATATAACCGACGAATTCAGTTCTATCTTATTGTTTTCATATTCACTCATCTCGAAGGTTTTGGCGCTATGCCAACCGAGCATATAAAATATGCTCTTTTAATACCGGTCGAGTTAACGCGATTACGATGATATAGTGAAGAGGGTAGAAACAATATCGCAAAGAGCGTTGTTTCGGTATCTTACGGAAATTTCCTTTTAGCTATTTTGTGCGTGGATCCAATAAATAAGTTGTCTTAATATTCATAAAAAAATTGGGAGTCTTATTTTTGCCGGGAATTTTCTTAGCTGAGTTGTGTCCTATAAATTAGGGAGTACAGGGGGTATAGTGATGTTTTGTTTGGAGTTCGTTTCTTAAATGGAAACGGAGGTAGATTTAGTTTTTTACGTTACAGTGGGGGGAGTATACGTTTCGGTTACATTTGCTGACTGGCAGGTTATTCATTACTATAATATTGCTAGGGATTATATAGTTTTAATATAACATTATGTTTACAATTTTATTTATTGATAATTAGTTGAAATTTAAAACATGTTAATATATTTTTTTCCTTCATGTTAAGCTCATGTCATATTAATTTGAATTAGGTTAATATTTGCTACTAATCGTGATAGTTGCATGATAGATAACTCTTGGAGAAATTAAATCTGTCTTTTGTCTGTTCAATTGATCGTCCTTATGAATGTTTCTGATTATATTTAATGTTTTTCATATCGTTGTTAGCTTCCATAGAGATAGGATTATTAGGTTGGTATCATACTGGTCTAGCAAACAAAAATTGATAAGAAATACTGTAACTTTGACTCTAGCAAGTTTTTAACCAACAGATTTTTTCTTGCTTTCCTACTTTTATTATTTTAATCTTATAAAAGTGATAGGAAAGCAATTTTACGATGCTCATGCTGAAAGGGTCCACTGAAATATCCAATTATTATCAAAGATAATAATTATGACTTCGCCCTGATAATGCATTGTTCCAAATCTTTTATACTTTAAAAGGATCTTGCGCTAAGTCTAGACTTAACACTTCAATTGGTCTTTATAATGAGAAGCTTTACCTAACTTCTTAACGAATCGTTTTCAAACTAAAAAATAGTCCGTATTCTTTGACCGTTGGAAATCTTTTTCATTCAAGGCTCTTTGTTTCTTTCTTTTCATTTCTAATTAGAAACTATCGGAAGACTTGCATTGGAACACCTCAAAGCTTTGTTCCAACGTTTCGAGTTTAATTTCATTCCGCTATTACATTATTTACGTTCCGTCTTTTAAATGTGAACTGGAATTATTCAGTATTGAATCTTGCGGAGCCTCTATTTGTAAGTGTACCGCCATTTTCAATGAAGCGACGTAATCGCTCTGCATAACATAGGATCGGTCGAAACAAAACGAATCCGACTGGCCATAAAACACATTTGCGGTTAACCCGACGATTTTCTCTAATACGGTTTTAATTTCAATAAAAACACAACGTCAACTTTTTTTAAACAAAACGGCCAGCACCTGTTACTCTCAAATTATATGATTGGGACGGCCGTGTCTTGGTACGACATTTTTTTATCATGCGTGTTCGAAGTTTGAATTTGAACGTTTTCTGTTGAGCGCGATGGTGGCGTTTCGTACGATGTTGCCTTGGAAAGAATTTTGTTGATATGGGTCGTTTTTTCCTCGTTTTGTTTTTTTTATGGTTTGCTCTGCAGGCAGGAAGCGAGGCTGTCGTTCCGAAGTGTTTACATGCTTGTGCTTTTCTGTTTGGTTTGGGTCTTTGACTGCATTCGCCTGCGTGCGGTTTTGGCGCGAACTTGCCGGACGTATGGCGTTTTTTGCTCGTCTGTTAAGTGCTAATCAAATATCCCCAGTTTTTTTCGTGACCTCATTTCTTTAATTCTCAAATTGTTCATTTGTAACAGCTGTGTGTCATTTGGTTAGCATTATATTTTGGTTTAAGTTTTACCTCTTTACGTAACTCACGGTATTGCAAAGTGCGTTTAATTAATATTTAACGGTGCTAGAATTTGAATCAGGTTACTTGTGATTACGTTATTGGTAGCAACATTTTTTGTTGGTCTTTTATAATCGTCTGACATCGTTGACATCACGATTGCGATTCATTCGACTTTATGGTTATTTCGTTGCGGCAATATTGAGGTTTCTGTTGCCTGACCTTGCCCGACTAACTTACCTGACTTTTCTTTTAAACTATCAATACTTCGTTCTCGCAGACGTAACCCTTTCATTATCTCTAATCACCCGTTACTTAAAAAAAGAAATCTGAAATGACTCGCGATAGAGCACGATTTCTTTAGTTATCGAATAAACAATCCTATTTATATGTGTCAAGACAAATTCCGAATTTAATTTCAACATAAAATTCGGAGCTTTCCATAGTTTTGTTACGGCATACTTCAAGGCGGTATTTTTGGTCCCTTACTTCTTTCTGTTGATAAAAGTCACGTTCCAAAGTTACTGAGGATCAAACTAAGAAGTAGAAATCGAAATGTCACAAACCAAAATGAAACAAAAGTCGGGCGGCAACACAGTGGACCGTTGACATGTATTAATGATGGAGCAGAGGACATGAAGAGATAAATAGTCGGACCATTAATGAGATAAAAACGTGACTAACGTTATTTCTGTTATTCCTATGGTATTTGGACCGTTGGATTAATGGTACTATGTGTTGGTTTCCGCTTATAGTTTCGGTAATGAGTAATGTTAACCTTTTCGTTAATTTTGAGATATTATGGATTGTTTTAATTTAACCAAAGATAGTCTTCTCTTCAAACTATTTCCGTTTAAAAAACTTTAATGTACGTGAGAATTAAGTTTGAAAGAAAGAAAGAAATTAAGTTGCTTTCTATTGTAACTATACTGCATTGGAATAATAGTAATCTATTATGTTCATCAGATAATTATAACTTTTTTCTCATTTATGCTTATTCATTACTCATGGAGTTACGTATTGTGCACTTGTTGCAATATTTTAACCGGGTTTAATCTACATTATGACTACGACTATAATTCTTTAGACGACCTATATAGTGATAGATGTCTCTTACAACATATTAGCTGCATTTTATCATACAATTCTTGTTATTATTGTTTACATCCATTACATCAGAAGATCGATTCTCAATCACCTCTCTCTCTCTCTAATTGTGACATTTGTTATATTTATTACATTTATTGCTCTCTGTTCCGATATTAAGAAATAATCTCTGGCCTCAGGCGAAGCGAATATTTTATTGTATATCTATTATTAAAAATGACTAGCGGAGATTGCGATTGTCAGTTATTGACTACTTTATTGGCATTGTCCGATCGTCATTTGTTCACATCGTCACGCCTACGTTTAACTCAATAGTGGTCACAGATGCTAATTAATTATACTTATTGTTTACTTCTATCATCGGCTGGGTGTAAAATATTTGTGTTCTTAATTCATCTAATAGAAAAGAATATAAAACTAAATGCAGCTTGAGGTCTTTTCTAAAATTGAAAATGGAATCTAATATAGAACTTACCCACACGAAATTTAACACTATTTTTGAACTTGTCCACAGTAGTTTAATAACACAAGTGCACTTCAAGCCTAATTATCATTTCTGTGACAGTTTGGTATAAAAAATTATATAGATTTTTGAATCATCTTCAGACCATATTCAAGAGCATTGAATTCCCAATTGCACACAATCGGAGCGGGCTTGCAAATAGCAGTACCGACGTCTTACACCCGCGTAGCCTGTAATCGGGTGGCCCAGTGGTTTCCAAAGTTGATAGATCTGCGACGCATCTCGTAAAAACATTCTACTTTTGTATTTACTATTCGTCTCACAAACAGCATGCACTTTCAGTCTCTTTTTTCTTCTGTATTCTACTAAAAATTGCGATTTTGCTTGCTGTCTTCGTTTGGGGATGCGATGTTCTAAGAGCACCTGTGAAATTCCAATCTTCTTAGGTTATCTAGTTGACGATATGCGTCTTGACCGCGACTCGCAGTGGACTGCGGATAAACTGCGGATAAACTATGGATAGTTTGAGAACCGCTGGCGTGCCGCATAAGACGCTGTTCAAGTCTGCTATTAGTCCGATAACGGTCACAGTATCTGCTCATAAGATCTCTTCCTACAGCATTGTACTGTCTATTTCGTTCATGTTAATATCTGTAGTCTTTTAATTATTATATCTAAGAACCATGTTCTTAGTAAGTCTATGCGCTAATGTGGAAAGACAACATGGTTGAACATGTTTTACAATGGTTATTTACTGGATAATTTTTCCCGTTCTATTTTGGGCCGGTAAGGGCGGAAAAGAAAAATATAGAAGGTGTATCTATAAATAACTTGTGTACGAATACATTTTTGGAAATTATAATATTTTATTAATAGAAATGAGTCGGCGTAGAAGACTTATTTACAGTTGAGTAATTTCTACTGATTTTATTTTCGAATGTCTAAGCTTCACAATACTATTTTACAGCAGTTATTTACAACTGTATTCTACCTTATTGAAATATTACATAAGTACACTTACAAGTATACTTCGCCCCACTAAAGTTACAAAATTTCTTCCAATTTTTATATCAAAAGAGTAAATCAAAGTGATTAAAATAGTTTGTTAATTCCATTTACATTCAGTATAATCAACTCAAAATAGGCAAAGTTTAACCATTTACTATAAATGGGACTGGTTTGCAGAACTGTAGGTATTGTTCCCTGAGAAGGGCTGACTTACTATTTTATTACCGTTCCTTTATTAAGATACTATCCGAAGAGTATTTATTCAACGTCTTCATTTACCTTGTTGTCCTACTATCAGATACAAGCGATAAACGATTTTAAATTTAATCTTCACTGAAAATAAGCTTACCTATTTCTATTTGATCCATGCAATTTTTCTTTTAAATTAAAAATTCTCGTAAGTTCTGTTAATGACTTGACTAGACGATGTAAATTTTAGCATCCTAAAGGTGAACGATCGTTTGAAATTCCATGAGAAATCAATAGCTAATAATGAAATTACTTAATACACCATAAGAGACGTTAAAAGTAAAAACTGTCTGCTCGTATTTAATGCTTTGATAATAATATTGATATGCACTAACTGCACCGTGTACTAACTATATCGTTGTACTAACCGTTTTTTAATAATAAAAAAAAAACAAAAATATGAATACAGATGACTTGCATTTTCCAATTATAATCAATCGGTACAATAACATTCATTTTTTAAAAGTCGAATGTATATCATCTCTACAGAAGTCGCATTCGCAGTATTATTCGTAGAAAAATAACAGTACGTAATAATGATAAAAAATATATATTCAATATAGCTTTCAACTCGCTACTCGTTTCTCGCTCGCGCTAAATCAAGTGCATAAGGCGCTTCTATTACAGATAACGGTCAATGATATCTGCTCCTTAGATCTTAGTTATAGGAATTATGTATAGTTATACCCAATTGTGTTTGTGTGCGTGTATATTTATCTATGGGTGCTGCCGATATGCGTAATAAAGGTCTGAGCGGCTTAATATGGTCATCAGAGGAACATTCAATATTCTGTATTATTAAGTGTTATTAATTTATTAGTTAATTATTACGTTCCAGATTATTATTTTTATTTCAAATGTGTCTTTCCGAGAATCGAATTCGATACTCTTTAGAATAACTGACTGACTTTTATAGGTGGCGCTGATGTCAAGTTCAAGGTGTTAAATTGCGGTCGTAGCAAAAGTTGTCGAATATGTCAAGTTTTTTTTTTAATTAAAGGTCTAATTTAATTTCATTAGAGGTCGAACTATAAGAGACAAAATATCTTGCAGAACAACGTCTGTCCGGTCTTCTAGTATTATATATTTCTACACAATAAAGTAACTGACATGTAGGGTTAAAACAAAGCGAGGTCAATGACCGATCTTTAAAACACTTGTCTATCAAGTACCGAGCAACTTAGAGAGGATGAAAATTTCGTAAACAAATAATCTTTGGTCTTGCGGTTATCTTTAGATTAACCTACGGTTAAAATAACTGACGCGACCGTTAATGTTGATATTAATAGCGTTCAATGAACGACTAATGTACATACAGGGTGTAGTCGTTCAAATTCATTGTTTTTTTTTTTATATAATTTAATATGGTCTTTCAATAAATAAAGAATTTTAACAAGATTAAAAACTGCGGTGAAATTGTTTTTCGTATTAAATACTTTAAATATTTTTTTAATTACCTGTATAAATAGGTATGAGAGATAAAAGTTACAAGTGATAATTTTAACAAGGCCAAAACAACTACTTAAAAGTATTATACAGTTTTATTTATAGTTAAAAAATATTGCAAGCTTGTTTTACTATGATTTATTTAAGTTCTCTCAAATGTACATCCATCTTGCTTCAACCGTGAGTGGACTCCAAAATTCACTTAACGTACTTTAGATATCAAATTAAACGTTTTTTGTATTCTTTTTCACTGTCATAAAATAAACCACTTAACGGGATCACCCTGTATATCATATTCGTGACATGATCTAGTAGACAATTGAGCCCAAATCTCAGAAATACTGTACAATGATAAATTATTAGATCAAATCTCAAGTTAATCTCAGATTTTATATTATAGGATTGCAGATGACAGATAGGAGCGATGTTTCTTTTTGATAGATATTTTAAGTTTATTATGAGTTATTAATTGGTTGTAGGCTTTAGAAACGTTTTAATACTAATATGCATACAATGGAGACTTGTATGGCTACGAGTCATTATAATTTGTCCAATACAGCGCTTGCTTTGTAATTGAAGAAATATGGAACTGCAAAATACATAATTGTTTTATAATAATAATTCTATTTATTTTTTTACAATAGGTACTCAATTTATAGGCAACTGACTAAATAAACCTCCCTCCCGAATACACTTATAGTCCCACACTAGGATTCCCTGTATCGTGAGTGACATGGACAACACTAACAGACAATTTTTTTTAATTTATTATTCAAAGTTCTTCTTTGTTGAGAATCAACCCTAGCACTCAATGAACGGAGATCCAGCGTGGTAACCATTGCTAAAATTAAGGGAAAACCTTCGGATATTTACGAAGCATGTTACGGTTTTTAATCAGCAAACCATCTGGTGAACCTCTTTTAACCTGTTTGCGTAAGGAGGGGGTTTTTCGAGCTTATG
>LGAG01000309.1:82766-95990 GCA_001278395.1 Lerema accius | reverse complement strand
AACTCATACTCGTAACTCCCGTTCGGGAGACTAACGTTCAAACCACTAAGCCATCCCTGCTTTGTACTGGCTAGGTTTTTAATAAAATACCTTTTATTTCTTAAGATGTCAGTAGTATGACAGTTATAGCAATAATAATGATATCAACAAGAAAATATCATTTCTATTAGAGTAGAAGTAATGAGGTGGAGAGAAATAGACCAGAGCCTTATAGAGTCATTTTAAAGGGACCATAAAGTGGTAAGTTAATAGGTATAGACAATGAGACAACTGACAGGATCATCCCATTTTTTAGATACTTTATAAATATTATTATAAGAAACGATGGTTAGAAACCTGAGGCTGATTGCACACTGTATTTTGTGAGATATGTAAACCATATTTGCAAAATATCTTGCTGTCTAGTTTGTTACGAAATTGATAGTAAAATCCACCTCGATCTTGTAAGGTCAATTACCGTGCATTTAAATGAGTATCAAGGATTGGTGTTGGTGATTTGTGGCGTTGTGTAACATATAGGAAAATAAAAATAAGTAGTAAACAAAAGATTTTTTTTGGAAATAATAAAAAATAATAACTGGTAGGTATAGTGAACTTCGAGGTTTATGTTCATTTCAAGGGGGGTAAGTTCCCCCTCCTACTTGGTGACGCCCATTAAAATATATTGTTTTTATTTTCCTTTATTATAACGTATAAGGATAGGCAGGTACCTATAGTGACTTGTTTCTTCTACATTATTTTATGGGCTTTTTATTGTCAATCAAATAAAAATTTTATTAATGAGGCGGTTTCCTGTTTCACGACAAGTTCGTTCTGTTTATGGGATTATAATGAATGTAATTTGACAAGCCATTTGGGTTTTATGTCGCTTATATTTTAGGGTTCCTTGTGATTAATAAAAAGATATCCTTCCGTCCATACTTCTGATTCTAATATTCATATTGCCGATCTAATATTCATACGAGTATCCTTAGATTCATAATGCCTTTTAATATTATCTGTGTAAAAGATAAATTAAGATAAAGTTCACTGATACAGCATAGCTCAGGTAAGGATTATTTATTATTCATCTCACTGGATTTGGACGTATGTATGTTTGTATGTATGTAGAAACTATGTTCTTGATTGTAGTATTATCTTGAAATTAAGTTCCTTTGCCATTAATACAAAACTTTTTACTTCCCGCCCAAACTATGGAGAGGGAAGGCCCTCTTATATTTCATCATCATCATAATTATCATCATCATCAAGAGTACTTTAGGACTGACCAATTCATATTTGAACCTTAGACTGTGCGGAACCTTGTCTTTGGTTCAAACTTGATGAGATATTTTCTTATAAATGTCTTGAAATATAACTCTTACTAAATGTTCTAGATCAGGTCCGCTAGTTGCTAATAATACTTAATATGTATTATACATTCTTCTAAGATTACAGTATTTTATTGTGACAGCTCTAAAATTAATTTATTATAATTCATATTCGGACAACGGATTTCTATTTTATTTCTGAATAGCCGTTTAAAGTTTTAAGGATTTAATCCTGTTGTTTATTATTCAATAATAATTCTATACCTTCTAAGTAGAAGTTAAAATACCTACGTGAGCTACTAATATTTTGCTCGTTTATAAAACTGCATTTAAACTCCCGTAAATCAAAGTGAGGTATAAAATAAATCTAATATTGTAAAAAACCGTCGTCAATCTAAAAATCTTCAGTTGAACGCGCGTAAATTACCTTATAAAAAGTTACCTATCGCCACCAGAGCCATCTATGTGATAAATATGATAATCCGGTAAACGATTTTATCGATGCGAATAGCAACTTACTATCCTAGCGCATAAATCAGGAATCTACTAAGAATTAAATTACCGTAAAAAGTAGCCGTTACATAAATGACAAGAAAAAGCTTAGTACTTAGGAGAAAAAAATCACATGTCATATTTAAAGCTCTATAAAATCAGCATATTGTTAAATAACGTAAGCCAAAAACTGATAAATTTATTAAAATCTATTGTCGTATAAAAAGTCTTAAATCTATCAACATAAAAAAGCTCTACCGTTCTTGAAGTCTCCGTTCCGTCACTTTAAAATATTCCTATAAAAAGTTAGTTATCGTCGGCAGAGCCATCTGTAAAATATGATAATTTCTTCGGTAAACGGCAGTCTATGCGAAAGCGGCAAGACAAGGTGTCAGCCGCATCGTACACAAATCTGTCACTTCGAATTCAGGTGAACTGGAGTGAAAAAACTACCCCTGTACTCCTGTGATAAGGGGATGTAAATTACAGCCGAGGGTAAAAGGAGCTCTGCTTTTGATCGAAATTAATGTCTTAGTAGCGTTTAGGATAAAGGATGTTCAAGTAAGTATCTATATGGTAAAGTTATAGGGGATGATTAGATGAATTTGGGGTGAAATTAGGGCCACTGTAAGTGGTATTAGAATTATGGATTTGGTGACATTCCTTAACTATTAGTTAAAGAATTGAAATCATTGAAAAAATATTGTACCATCATAAACGATTAGTATTAATAACAATACCATATTAGACAATGAATGATTATAATATAATTGAATCCAAAACAGGCTAATGGGATTTTAACTGTTATGACGTTGGGCGCTGTTAATTTTAAAAGAAAATTAATTATGAACGGTAACAACATCATCGTTTATAAACCGATCAGGGGTTGGAAATTAAACGGGTGTATTTTCACTAGCACGCATAACATCCCTAAAATTTAAAAGCTTAAGAGAAAAGTCCGAAGTTCCGAACCAATTTAATACCTTTAATTTAAAGGTATACCTACTCTTTGTTTAGGTTCACCGTTGTTTGTAGGGTTGCTTAATTTCGTAGGGCAGTCGAGATTAGTGTAGGGCTGCCATCAACAAATTTGCGGTTGCCGGACAAAATCTCAATCCTTGCATATGGACAACGTAATTTTAGTTTTCCAACATTCTTAAACAATTTTTTGCGCATTCTAACGGGCACTCCGAAGCACTTAAATGCTCAAAATATTTATCAGTAGCGGTCACCCATCCAGTTACCGACCGCGTTCTCAGTTGCTTAACTTCCTCGATCACTTATGATCGACGCAAGCCGGGCTATAAGCGCTTCTACCCGCCAACCCTAAATTAGTGGAATGCATAATAAATTGAATAATGTGGGCGTGGATTATCAACTTAACTGTGGGCAGGTAGGTGATATGAAAAGCAGGCGTAATCTTCAACTGACGTTTTTATTCAGGCCCACGATAAAAATATCACCGAGATTGTTTTATATACAATTTTGAGAAGTTATTTGGGGTTTTTAGTATCTTAGTAGGTACCTACATGGTTTGGGGTACAAGTTTCTTTTGGAGACAATTTAGATTTTTTTGTCTTAAAAAATAAGGGATACATAGAAAATTATTTTCAGTATGTTACCTATCAAACAACGCCTTGAAAGCTTAAAGGTCTCTCCTACTTCTAAACTGAATTTGAATGTTGTCTAAGGTTATTGAAACAATGTTTACTTAAAATTTATGTGTCTTAAAAAGCAAGGGACAGAGAAAATTATTTTCTTCTTGTTACCTATCCTTCAATGCTTTACAGCTTAAAGTTCCCCTACTTCTAAACTGAGATATTTCAATATAGGCTAGGAGGCTAGATCCTTTTCATAGTTGGTGCAAATCCCGATAGCCAGGACAAAAAGATTCCCACCATTGTCACCAACACAATGGGGGTCTAGAAAGAACTTGTAATTACAATTTTTCTACTTACGCCTTTTACTGAGTGTATTTTTCTTAAAAATGGAATATAGTATCTTTTGCTTTGCTTAGGTCTTAAGATCGATCGTTGAGACATTAATCATTTTGTATTTTTATCCGACTGCGCCGAAAAGAGGGTAATGATTTTCCAGCTTACTTATCTAAGTATTAAATGTAAAATTTTCAGCACGCTCTACAGCGTAAATTGTTGAATTTTAACATCAATGTTGTCATTGGATTTGTCTCCATAATTTTTTTATTAAGGCCCCTTCAACCCCAAAAAAAATTGCAGTCAGAGAATGGGTTATTTACATATGAATAAACAGGAAGTGGTTATAAATGAAATTGAAATAAAATATAGCTAAGCTAACTGTTCTAAAGGGTTCAGTGATTTTTTTATCTTGATATTAAATAAGTTATTAGGTATGATAATCTTTAGACCAAAATCAATGGGATACGTGATTTTAAAAGGGAACAGCGTTCGATAGAGTCGAAGCCTTATCTATAACAATTTTAACTGTAACGGACCGCGTCTATACGATTTCATATCATTAAATTGAAATGAAGATACATTTTTTTATTCTCATAGCAACTGGCCTAACTCTAGTTCACATTTAAAACAAATTTATCCATCCTTTATATTTGCAAAGTAGATAGAACACCATTTACCTACTGCCAACATTAAAAACGAATTACTTTTTAAAACCAAGTTGATGTACGCGATACGAATGCGCGTCTTTTAATGTGAAGGGATAAAGTGTTCTTCGAAAGCCAAATGACAGCAATGAGACGATCTCAAGCAAACGTGCGAGTGACTCCGGTTATTTACCTCGATGGCACATCTGTAATTACTGCACGGCGTATACAAGACTTAAAATATCCCACCGTTTCACATGCAAACCTTCCCGGACACCTAACGTAAACGCCGGTCGTATTCAAGCAAAAAACGACCTTCCTGCACTCATCGATCTAGAAACGTACTCCAGAACCACTCATGTGTAATGCCCATTCAGTCACTAATCCACTTTATCTCTTACAAAACATAAAAACTTCTCCATCTTCCAACAACAGTTACTAGATACTCAAAAGGCGTGTTTATCTTAAAACTAAAAGGTTTTAGAAGCAAAGGTCAAGATATACAATGTCCGGCTGACATACATGGGCAAAAAACATCAACAAGCTACTTATTACCAATAAAAATTTGAGAGAACAACGCCTAAGTGGCATTTAAGTGTCAGTCAACTGGCAGATACGTCGTTTTAGGTCTGCGCGTCCGGCGACCACGGGCGGACTGGTTTGGAGAAGCCGGTTGGTCAAAGTATAGCGACTGTCGGTATGGATACTCCTTTGTAGGCGCATTCCGATAGATACGGGCCCCGTTGGAGTGAAATGCGGATAATGAAGAGCGGTTATTGTGATTTGTGTGGCATCCGAGCTGAGAACTAGGCGTACATTGCAGTTGGTTCTGTTTAGTAACATCGGATCATACGATTTATGCTCCCACTCCGGTATTAAACATGCTGGATATGAATAAATTGGTTGAACTGCCGCTGTATTGTAAAAAGATTACGTGAACGGAAAGAAAATGTTTTTTTTGGGACGAGAAGTGGCGAGTCTCATGTTATAAGGTCTTAAATGTTTGGCATGCCTGCCGCCCATGCCAAAATCGGGTATTTTACGATCTGCAGATAGGATTATTTATTTCCAGTTATTTAATAATGTTATCCGAATCGTCATGTCATTAAATCTTAATGTCGACGCGTTTTATTCTTGCGGGAGATTTTTGCATTTCAAAAGTGCACTTAGCGTTTTTTTTTGTTTGCGAATCTCTTTTACTGGTGCCAGATAAATATGGTTCGTTTATTGAGTCTTGAAATTTTATTGGGGATGTGTTAAAACTCGATTATCGGTACTGGTTTTAAATCCGTTAGGATATACAGTATTAAGATTTCTGTATTTTGTTTTCATATAAATAAATTTCAAGTTGGTGGTAGCTTGGTAATAAAATTTGTAAAGCCACACAATTTTTTTATTTTTATTTTTTATACTTGAGATTTTTTTCTGATTTATAGATTTCTTGACTATTGAATAAAAATAGATGTAACTTGCCAACTTCTCAATATCCCTACTCAAGAAAAACATCAAATGTTTACCGGAAAATTGTATTATTATATTACAACTAGTCGATGCCCGCGGCTCCGCCCGCGGAAAAGTCGACAAACAAAATATTGATTTTATCCCAGGGGAACCTATAATCGGGATAAAATGTATCCGATGTCCTATTCCTGGATGCAACCTATCTGTATACCAAGTTTCAGCTTAATCCGTTCAACGGTTAGACCGTGAAGGAGGGACAAACATCCAAACGTCCAAACATCTTTACAAACTTTCACATTTATAATATTAGTAGGATACAAGACTATCAAGTTCAATATACGAAAACAAAACAAAAAAATGACGAAACTAAAACTTTATCGAATCTGTCGTAAATGGCATGATATTATGGCTTTGTAAAATGGAATGCACTATAAAAATGGAAATTTAATTAAAATATACTAAAACATAATTTATTAACATTGTTAAATGACAGAGGCGATTAAATAACTTTAGAAGCACGTAATTGATTGACTATAAAATGGCGGTATAAAATAAAGAATAGCCGAGAACCAGTCACATTTACACTCCTGTTATTGATATATGTACATATAAGATGTATATGTAATTTGGCGACAATAAAAGATGTTATATGGAAGGAGGAATACAATTTATATTGTATGCAGAACATACCATAGTGTTATAAACTATTAGAGCTGTTCAATTCAACCATTCAATGGGTTGGAGTCACCTCAATCATATTGTACAAAAAAGACGCAGATACGTTGTATGTGACTCGACGTGTAGACATGAAAACAACCCAATTGACATGTGATAAATAAATAGCCTAAGCTCTTTAGCTGTAGTGTGCTACATACCTTCCTATACCTAACCAATCCCAGTTTATCCCAGGGAATCTTACAACGGAAAAAAAATCTATCCTATGTTCGTGAATTAAAACTTCCCGTGTGCCAAATCACAACTAAATTAATCTATTAGTTTACACTTATAAAGCCACCAGACAGAGTTACTTTAACCATAAAATATTAGTATTTAGTAACTGCTACTGTTTAAGAACATAATACGTTTACAAATAAACTAAATTTCCTAATAACATTCATTATTTCTCAAAGGGTAATGCATGTGGTATTACAGCCCACATATCCCGTAATAGAAGACATCCTGTTTTCCCACTTCCGGGTACTAATGCAATTTGTCTTGTAATCACATTAGCCGTAATGACATCAGTAGCCAATCCTTTTAGCGGGCTTGTGGTAGTGCTTTGAAGTCCTGAACAGGTGATACAAGACCTAGATAGGTCCCGAGTTATATTATGTAGCCTAATTAATTAGAGCTCTTGATTATGCTTGAAATTAATTCAATTTACCGATCGATTGTCGTTATGTTTTGATACTGATATGGCACATGCTGTATGGTTACTATGCTGCATTTAAAACACCCTGGGTTCGATTCCCAGAAAGGTAAAAATTTGTATGAATTTAAAATTGTATCTGGGTAAGTAAAATACTGAATGAAAATACTTCTTCAATACAAAAAAAAAGTTTTATCCTTATACAACACCTATCTGAAATGGTGATAGAATAAAAATGTCATAAGCGACAAAACCTAAATGAAGAAATTTACATTAAATTTAAACTTCAAAAATAGTACATTAAGCCCCACAAAACCTCTACCACGTAATTTTATTTAGTAAACTTCCACTCATTACGCAGTATTTAGACTCGAAACACGTTGTTACGCGGAAGGCATTGTTTTGCCTATTAAAATTCATGAGAGTTTTTGAGCTGCTTATGTCAAGTTTGCATGCATCTTAGCGTGACTGTACGAAGATTGTGGTCGAGATTGGTCAGTTTAATATACTGTTAGTTAAAAGATATTTAGGAATTGGGTCCATAGTTAATAGCGGCTATTTGTAGTAGCGTTTATAAGAAAATGAAGCTATTTCGAGTATTAAACACGGACAAAAGTATTAAAAATAGTAACAAAAATAAAATTATTTCTCATCTCCGAATATGTACAAAATAGTTCCGGCAACTTTTGAATTCAGTGAATACTTTAAATTCATAATGAATAAAATAAATATCAGGATATCGTTGTATATTTTTTAGTTTATTTATTAATTCCTCTTGTATGTCCCATTGTTTTTAGAAAAATTTAGCTAATTCTAGATATAGCTTTAATGACGTAAGTACTATATTTAATTAAATGAAAAAGCTAATCTAGCTTAGTTATAAAACACACCCATATTGTATTAAAAGTCCGAGGCAAAATGAACATTCCATACGGTATGCATTGCAATCTTTTATCCCGTCCGCACTATAGGCAACTGCGCTTTGTTTATCAACCATTGTTGTTTGCGAGTGTACCGTAAACCGAGCAAGAATTTGTAATGCAGCATTGTATTCCAAAATTATTGCGTTGTGTGAATTCTTCGCGCTGTATATCGGTTTTTAGTAGGAGTCTAGGCTATTGTCATAATATGAAGTTAGAGCTAGGAATCTAGTTGATTGCAATTAGTTGGCTGGTTTTATGAGCTGGATTATTGTTTATGCGTTTATTCAGTTCTATTTCCGTACTGAATGGCCAAAGAGACTGATAAATTTGTTTTAAGGCCGTCTTTCGCGTAGTTTGTTTTTTTAATTACAAAAAAATAAACACAGTGGTTTTAAACCTAATACGAATAGACCAAGTTTAACTAAAATATTTTTCCTCGCTAAAGCTAATATGATGTCAGTAGCACGAAATAAAATACAGTAACTTCGTAAGCCAAGACAGACAGCTATGCGTAACGAATTTGACACTTGACCGTACAAATCCAAAACCGCTGTCAACTCATGTACTACAGAAAGCAGTTAAAAAATCCAAACCGCAAAACCGAATAACACATTGTTCATTTGTGTTTTATTTCTACATTTTATCGAACAACACTATAATACAAATCGACGCGAGTATTAAAACGTCCAAGAAACGAAGTTTATCTGTCCCGTTCATACGTAAGCGAACCGGCGTGCGTGTGAGAGGGATGGAACATTTTATAGCCCAGTGGTCCGGGATGCGATCGGTGCAGCCAAAAACATTTATTACACGCCATCAAGTTTTTAAACTCGTGTAACTTGACACCCGGGAAACAAACGTACTTGGTCGAGACACGCGTACCGATGCACAGTGGGACGAACTGACAATATGAGTACATGGTCACCTGAATGTTTTTACGACGTTTGACTTCACGATAAATGTTTTAAAATGTTTGCGTCTGCATTTTGAGATCTGAATATTCCGTGCAATTCGTTTTATTATTCGTGATTTTATATAATATAGATGTGTTATCGCGTATCGTGCTTGTTAAGTATTTTTTGGCTTGGTAAAAAAGTCGTGGTGCATTCATGTTTACGTAAACCTTTGGTTCTGGTAGATACCGTTAGATATTGTCACTTAACAATGTCGATAGGAAAACAACTTACATTGGCTACTGCTAACACGGCCATTCTGTCCATTATATCATGAGAATTCGTGCCTCCAGCAATGATGGGTTAAAATTAAAACTTCCTGTATACCTACAAGGGATTGCTTACTGAACCAAAACCTTAGATAACATAAATATGAATCAAACTTATATAGAGTAAGGAAACGAAATAACAAGTACACCAGTAATTTAGTCTTATGCAGTTGATTTAATATATCCACGGGAAATTTATAATCTACTTATTTTTATTAGACAGCTTAATCACTATGCAGTATTTCTCATAAGCCAGTCAGTGTCATAACTTTAACTTTAACTAAACAGCAGCTGATCGTAAACCGTCCGTTTTAAATTCCCAGTGTTCCTGGGCTATTAACACGAGCACTTAATGAGTGGCTACGATAATACTCCGATATTATTATAATACTCGACTTAAATATAACCTGCGAGGGAAAATAAAAATAGCAAGAGTGGTATTAACGCTTCGAGGCGCCGAAGTTGTTGTAATGACTGTGTTATTAGAATTTCAACTTTATTTTCCAAGATATTAAGTACAAATTCTCTTTTGAGGGTCCTCATATCCAGTTTTGACGGACGTAGGTTTGACGGCAATCAATCGATGTTTCGCGCGTAAAGTATACGAAGATCAAATAACTTAGATAAAAGGTGACCAATAAAAAGATAATTGCTTTCAGGTTTTCTTAACTTGTTCATATCATACGTAACTAGTGTAGGTTTGTTATTTAGGTTTATAATGTTATTTGTTTAATGTTTAAATTACTTAGTTTTGCAATAATATTTAACCTGATTGATTTCTTTTAGTCGCATGAAAGGGGTTATCATTTGAAGTTTTAATATAACTCTTTTAACTTCAACATTTTTGAATTTCTTTTTAAGATCGTAAATCCTTTGTCAATTAAAGATATAAATATCATACTTACTTCTATTTCTGACTTGAAAAAACAACTTTATTTTTGTTTTGCTCTCCAATTAGCAATAATTAAAAGCTGCATGCATAAAACGTTAGGTTCTATTTTAAAACAAAATGTTTTTAGTAGACACACGATATTTGAGAGCATTAAATTGTTATTTTACCCTTTTGTTTTGTTTCATGTTATTAGTACTCCCACGTACAAGGTTTCGACCTTAAAATAGCGCGATTATAAATTAAATACTACGAGTACTTTGGTTCTATATTAAATTACTATGTTATTGGCAGATAATGTAACATATTTTTTTCCTTTTTTTCAGGTAAGAGAAGTTTCAATTGATTTCACAGCTACAGTAAGGAGGCACTTGTTTTTGATTTGATTTTATAACAAAAATATATATAACACTACCACAATAATGAAGGATCCAATTACACATCAGATCATGTTAAAGTCCAACTAGCAATTAGAGGTATACTCGTACGTAGAGCATGCTAAATAAGTGGAGGTATCTGGGACGGGATCTTTTGGGGAGATGGACAAAAGAAATGCCAGGTTAAAAGAGACTTGCAAATCCTAAAGTCATTAATGATTTTTAGACTCCTGAAAAATGTCTATAAACTTTTGTACAGACTGATATACGCAGTGACAGTTTATAGATACAGATACTAAATGACGTATCTTTTAATAAAAGACAAGAAAGTCCTACAAAGCACAAATTCCTTGTAAAGTGAGTGCTACTCATGCGGCTTGCTCGGTGGTCATAAAACCGTGAGTAAAAGCTTAATGGTGTAATTACAAGCTTAATTAGCAGCCGAGGACGTTTGTCAGTTTACGACACACGTGACCCTACTTGTCCAGCAGTCACGTTTTGTTTTGGTTCGATTCTGAAGAGGGGAATGTTTTTGATTCCTACCTTCCATCGCTGCATAACTTTAGTACAGTTACCACCCCTTCAACGATATTTCTTACTACAGACAATTCTTCTGACATTATGTCTTGTCTTCTAGTTTGGTTGTACCTTAGTTTTTCACATTATGTATTCCCGACCTTCAATATCGTATAGCTTTGGTAAATTCTCATCATATAAGACAAGTTTTAACATTTCTAATATTTTAACCAGTCCCTTGAATACAAATATTTAGCATCACCTAAATCTGTACAATAAAAAAAGAACGAAAGAAATCGTTTATTTTACAATAACTGCAAAAAGTAACAAAGTTTACAGTATATATTTAAAATTTTCTTTAATCTGGTGGACTAAGAATATGTTCGTATAAAATGCATTATTTTGTTCTGCTATTTTTTTTGCTATGGGAGACTTTTCGTAGTGTTTGGGAGAGTTGTGTGTTTTTTTGGAGTGTACTGGATCTGATACGTTGCTGTCAACGTCACAAAGGAGTATATTTCCGATGGCAGGCATGGTTGAATTGGCTGATTAACTGGTCGTACTGGTATTATGTTCAATGCGCAAGTCTTGTGTAGGGGTTTAACGTGTTTCGGTCACACATATTATTATTAGAATCAAACTTAAGTGCCGAGTGTTTTACATTATTATTTTACAAACTCTACAGTATTTCTATTGAGAAGATAAAGAATTTGAATTTTTCAAGATTACTGAATTTTAATATTTTTCTCAGTTACCTGTTTTCAAACGTGGCCATTCTATGTACAGTACATAGTTAGTTTCAAGCAAATTCACAGATGGCGTTATAATCGCATCATTAATTAACTGATACATATAATATTATATTATTTTCAAGTTGAAGTTGACTCAGTTACTAAAGTAATACATTACTTTACACATACATTTGTAAATTACCTTTAAATAGTTATCTTAAAGCTACAGACATTGATTCCCAAATCACCCAAATAAGTAACAATTAATCCCAACCATACTATTGCTGTAATACACCTAATATTGACCAACACAATAACACAAATGTAATTTCGCCCGTAACTAACAGTGCAGTGAGGCGAGAGTATTCTGAAATTTAATAATTCTTTTAAACTGAACATCTCTTCTCTTAGACATTTAATTAACTCAAGTAGCTCGGGGCACGAGGAGACAATTCCTCGCGTTATGAACATACGTGAGCGAATGTCGACTAGATATAGGTTTTTCTAAGCTTGTTAGAAAGGTTTTCTAGTCAGGAACTAGATGTGTGTTGGACTGCTTAATTTTTTTAGTAGTGGTGGGGTCAATTTGTATTTCATAACCTTCCAATATTCAGTTGTTTTTATTTTCAAGTGTTTTTTTGGGTTAATGTATATTTTTAACCAATACGTCGTTTATTACCTGACTACGTTTTTCATGTTTTTCGAGTGTATGTATGTATTTTCATTTCTTTAGACATATTTAACAAACTTCGTTGTATAAAGAAGAATTAAGCAACGGTTGTTAGAAACGATATTTCAAACTAAAATTTTTAGTTATAAAATATAAAACGTAACCATATATTTTATATACCTACCACGTGTTGTTGAGTAATAAATTAACCCAAAAATTATTACGCGTTTTACAAATGACGTACCGCGTCGAATCGCATATTATAATGGACGCAAAATTCTCGAGTCGCGTCGTATTTTTTGTCCGGGCATCGTATGAGTAACGCACTGTGCAGATTGGTCACGCCGATAGCTCGCTGCAATTCGAGCCAATCGATTTACACACCTTGGTTATACCATGTCTGATGATTAGTACTTGAAGGAAATAAAATATTTTAATGTTTTACGTTTGTTGTGAATTATGTCGGCTTTGTTGTAGGAGAGAAATAGAATTAATTTTGATAGCGTTGATGAATTTTTTTTGTCTATGTAAAATGAAGTGTAATATTTTTTGGGAATTTGTAAGCAGATTTTACCTAAAAGTATCTCCCTTCCTACATTTATCTAAAAAAAAAACTTATTTAACTTTTTTCTAACACTGTAAAGCTTGACGAAAAAAATTATATCATACATATTCTACAATTC